>BQNB010090464.1:0-27139 GCA_026074375.1 Tanacetum coccineum | reverse complement strand
AACGGATTTTAATGAGATGTGTGGGTTTTTTTTTATCAGAAAGAATGAGTGCAAAAGGTGAGAAAATAGTGGAGAAAAGTCAAGTATTTATAGGACAATCTGGAGGAGCATCTACCTATGGGCGGTCCCCTTAAATAGGTGGGCGGTCCCTTTAAAATTAAGGAGGCCGCCTGTGTATTTAAGGGGGCTGCCCTAGACCGGGCGCTCCTCAGTTTGTCATTTTGTGTATGGAGAATTTTTTGGAACTTTCTAGCCGTTTTAGGTCCGAAAATTTGAATTTCAAAATGTTTATTTTGAATAAAATATTTCTTTTAATTGTAGAAAATGTTTTGTAATGTTTATAAAAATGTTTACAACATTTTATAAAAGTGTGAGGTTGAATAAAAATTTACTTTGATCATAAAATGCATTAAGCATTTATTTATTCATACCTTTAAGTGATATAATTTTCGAAATAAAAATTTACTACTAATTACTTGTTTAGGTTTAATTTTACATTGAACATTTTTATATTTTGTGATTATCAAAACGTAAAGATGTGAAAAATATTAATAATGTTTTTAGGCATTATTTCTATCAACAGAGAGTAAAAATTACACGATGTCTTCTATGGCTTCGTGATCAATGCTTGACCTTGGTGGCTCTTCTTCTCTTCAGAAATTCGTCTTTTATGAGTATGCTATAAGGAATATGATTTTGCACACTGAAAACTCGTTTTTGAGTCTTCTATTTATAGTGTATGAAAAAGACTAGATACGTCGTATTGAGTAGGGTCAATACGGCGTATAGGGTTGGATTCCTTGGAGTGCGCGCTACGTTCTCAATCAATCAGTTATATCATTCCCAATTTACATTTATTATTGTATCTTTGAATACTTATCCAGCTCGATACGGCGTATGGAAGCAGAGTGATACGCCGTATTAGGAATCGGTCAAACGCGCTTTCTTGTGAAGTCCAGGCGCTGATACGCCGTATCTTCCTTGCTGGATACGGCGTATGTAGTCAGAATTCAGTAATCTTCAAATTTCTTCGTTTTAGCTCTAAATTGTGGGCCTTTTAGCATGTCTTCACAAAACATTATTTAATTATTGCAATTATCAACTTTAAAGCAATTAAGTACCAAATCTTGCAATAATTATATAAAAGCGGGTAAAACAGATGGGATAAATGATGCTATAAAGTGACGTTATTTGATGTCATCAGCAGCCAACAATCCGCACAAAGTGCATGTATCCAACAACCATGACCACATAACAAATTCCAAATATACCAGTAAACAATTAATATCGATTATATACTCTTAGATTAAAAAGCAAAATCTTTACACACATAATATTGAGTAGTAATTTTCCTGTTCACATTGGCGCACAAACTTCGAAGAACAATAACATTCACATAACAATGTAATGTGCAAATGCAGCTCGACCCCTGCCATATTTAACAAACTAATCGACACCTCATGCAAAAACGATACAACAACAAACTTAATAGAAAAGTATTTATAACCAAAAAACACAGAAGATGCAACACCCAAAACTTGGCAAATATGACAGCAGTTCATGCACATTACACATAATCATATCACCAGATAGAGAAAATAGCAGACCCAAACATCTAAATCTTTTATGCATACCAAATAGATAAAAAATAACAAAAAAATCATTACGCTCCCAAAATACACAAATGTCAGAACTTCGACAATCACAACAACAACCTATGTATAGCACAAAAAACCATATAATCACAAATTAAACAAACATATCATTTTAACTGCAATAATATTGGTCACAAAGCCGACCGAATCTCGAATCCATCTATCCTACAATTTTACACATGCAAAATACACAAAAGTAATACCACTCCAGCATTAATGAACACATGTCATACACATCACACACGAATCCCACTATCAATCGCCATGACAAATATATTTAACAAACTAAGCGACAATTCATGCAAAACCCATAGAACAAGAAACTTCATAGCATAGTATTTACATTTTCATACGATTTTTTTACGTTTTTGTGTGTTTTTTAAGGATGAAAACGTATAATAACGTTAAAAACGAATGAAAACGGATGAAAACGTATAAAAACTTACGAAAATGTAAAAAATGTAAGAAAACGGAAGAAAATGTAAAAAGGGACAAAACGTATAAAAACGTAAGAAAACGTACAAAAATGTATAAAAACGGATAAAGACGGATGAAAACGTATAAACTCAAAAAGTCTGAATTATTGAATTATTGTAGAAAGAAGTGGAAATAAGAAGTTTTAAGTGTATGAATTTAAAGTAGAGAGAAGAGAAGTGCTTTCATCCTCATATGTCAGAAAAAACAAACGCATTTCTTTTTCTAACCTCATCCATCTATCTCGACAAAAGAAGCAACAAATGATTTTTTCAAAGAAAACCAACAAAACCTAACATGATATAGCAAAACTAATCAATATTGTGATTTGCACACTTTTAATTATGATTGAAAACTTATTATACAAACAGATAAAGCACAGTGTAAACTCTGGTATAACTAAGTGTCTCAATCAATATTTTGAATGTGCAAATAAATTCTCTTAATTTAATAAACCAACTGGGCTAGCTTAGTTGGCCACCAAGATTCATTAGAGGCTTGGGGAGGTCTCGAGTTCGAGTCCCACCCGGGACTTTTACCCCTTCAGGCGGAATAAGAGGAAGTACAGGCGGGTTCATGATACAGCATACTGCCCAATTAGATATCAATACTGGACCTGAACCACTAACAACTATAAAGCCATTCTAAAAAAAAAATTCCCTTAATTTAATAACACAAATCTATCATCTTACCAACGGATAAAAACAAGAATGATATACACGCTCCCATTCCAACAAAAATGCAAATTGAAAGGAAACAAGACGCTCCAACCCCAATGCAAGACAGTATTTCCATTCCCCCAAAGTTTACACGTCAAACCCTCTTCACTCTAATTTCAACATGAGCTGAAACCCTAACCCCAAACCCTAACCCTAACCCTATCCCCGGCAAACAACGACCACCACTTGCTATCTCCTCCCAACTACATATTCCATTCATCGCTCCTAAGACGACAAGCTCGAACCGCCCAGGGCGCGTGCACGCACACGCCGCTTTGTGCAGTCGTAAACCGGTCACGCTAAGAACGGCGTCGGAGTACTGTTAAGGAAAATTTTTGGTAGAGGCAATTATGGAGAGGCATAGGAAATGTTTTGAACAAAAAAAAAAGAAAAAAAAAAAAAAAAAAAAAAAAAAAGAAATTAGCCAGCGATCGTGCGTATTTTCGTTATTTTGTAATTATAGTATTGTTTTTGGTATTATTAGTAGTTTGTTGGTTTTGGTTTGGGGTGCGGTGTAAAAATAATCAGAAAATACTGGACGTGAGTTGATTATCATTTTTCCGAGTATTAAAGTTGAGACGTTTGCAATAATGACACCGAGACCTATTTCAAAAGGTATATCAAACATATAGTCGGATTTTGTATCGTAGCAGTATATGTAATTAATAAAGTGGTTGTTTGTTTCGGCTTATGGTTTATTTGGTTTTGGGCTTATGTTTTATAAGCTTACTTTTTATGGCTTATTTTTAAACTTTTCGGCTTATATAAGTTAATTAAGATTATGACTTAATGAACTTATATAAGATGAAAAGTTTCAAAATAAGCCACATAAAGTGAGCTTATGAAACATAAGCCCAAAACTAAATAAGTCATAAGCCGGCTATATAAGTCTAAAATGATGAAAACGCTAGCATTTGAAAAGTAGCGTTTAGAAAAGATAAACATGGTACAAGCGAGATTATTAATCCAGCGCTAAACCCTCCTTGCAAGCATCCCTGTTATGTTATTTTACGACTATTAAAGTGTGTATTTTTATCGACTTGTAATGGAATTGTAATGAAGAAGGATTGTTTAGTTGATTGTTGATAACTATTTCATTTAGATAACGTTTTTCAATCTATATAAGTGTGGGGTTCGCAAAAAGTTTAGTTGTCAGGAAGACAGAATTTTCTTTGGTTAAAGTAGGATTTGGAGTTGAACATGTGTAAATTATAAAACTGAGATGTTTGTTCAGAAGCTTCTTAAGTGTGACTTAAAGAGTTTAGTTGTTGTTTGGAAACTATTTTGCTTTATCACTTTATCATTACAACAGCGAATATAGAGCACAAGGCTTATGCATTTAGGGCAGGGATATTTTAAAAGGCTCCGAGATTCTGTTTTGGACATGCATAGTAACCACTGGGTACTTCGCCCAGTGGTTACCACGCTGGCTTTGCAAGCAAGTGGCCCGGGTTCGATTCTTGATAAGGCCTGTTTTTACCCAAAAAACCTAACTAGGAATACATCTATTGATGTATACACAAGGATGGGCTAATAAGGAAACTATCATTAGTCATCTTAATACATTAATACATGAATAAACTTTAAGCTGTATAGAGATATCTCTTAGAGGTTACGTGGTCAAAATGTCAAATAATAACATAGGGATAGCAGCTGGTTATCTGATAACCATGAATTATAAGCCTACACACCGGTGTCTAGGGTCACTCTCTTGGCAAAAATGCGAAACACGGTGTAACTTTTGCCTTTTTCAAACAGAGCGCCAAAGTCTCTTTTGTACTAAGTAGTTCCCCAAAAGGAATTTGACATCGCACCTTCTTGATTGTAGGCAAGTTGTACTCTCGAGGCAGGAGTTAAAACAATTTATCGCGATAAGTGATTCTGTCCTTCTGAGCATACAGGTTCTTGCGAGATTAATCGAGTTGGACTTGACCTTGAACAAGGTTAGCTCTATTACATACATTAACAAAGCATTTAAAAAATAGAGATCTTCTATCAAAAAAAGAAAAGAAAAAAAGAGATCTTTATTAGCTTGTCATCTGACATTAACAAATCTCCTTGTATACCTAAAGCTTATTGAATCATGTGTGTTTGACTCTTATTCAGGACAGCGTTTGAGATGGAAATGCCTGCTATGACATGTCTAACAACTGTCAAAGGCTCGGGAACAAAAGGTCGGCAATAATCGCATAGGCGACACAGTTTGTCAAGTTTGCCTGTCTCATTTTTAGCTAAACATTTTTTTTATCCATTTGGGATAAAAAAGCATAATTAGGTCGAACTTTCACCTCTAAGATTAATGTACCAGGTCTAAACAAATGAATTATAAATATGCAGTATTCTCCTTATTCGACACTGGAATCATCTTTCGACACTCTTAACGTGAAGAAATTTGATGGTAAGTGCACTGTATATATGTTATTATCTAATTTACATAAAAATATGATTTATAAAAAAAATTTCATTTTCTAGTTGCGTTTTCTGTGGATCCTCTGTATCATCAAACATCTGCCCAGTTTGATGAAGGTGGAGCAAAAGGTCTATTGCTGAACAATCTTGGAGTCTATGGTGGATGTCGAGTGCTTTTTGATTCCCTTGAAGTACCTAGGAATTGCATGTCTTGCTCAGCACAAAGTAATATAGCTGAGACAATTGATATTTCTTATGCCAAAGGTTCGTTTTTGACTTTTTCTTGTTTTATAGTTTTTCTCGGTTGCAAATGGTATTTTTTTAAGGCGTTTTGAATGAAACCCACTTTCACCTCATTTTTGTTTATAGCGTACTTCCAGTTTTTACTTGTAGTAGCAACTCACTTTCATTTTTTCATGTGAATAGCAACAGTTCATTTTGCTGATGTGTCATCTGATTTCGCAAAGTATTACCTACCAGCTGAAGTGGATTTTAAATAATTTAATGTAAGGGCAAATGTCATAAAATAGCTATGTAAGTTCACCTTGGTTCATTTTGGTAACAAAAATTTGACCTCTTTTGGTAATTATAAGTTTTAGAACGTGCTAATTTGGTAGTTATAGTTGCTACGAAGGATAACCAGATAGGGGCAAAAAAACTTCAGTTACCTACTTACCTGATTGAATTGCCATATAGGGCTGGAAAAAACTTTAATTGCCAAAATGGGCTGTTCCAAAACTTATAATTACCAAAACAAATAAGAAAAACTATAATTACCAAAACGGATCAAAGGCATGCGTATTTTGCTATTATATGAACATTTCCTCTTAATTTAGATAGGAATTTTAGAATAAATATAATAAATTAAACTTTAAATCCAGAGATGGACACTTGCTTGCAGAAAAGTTAAAACCATTGCCACGTAAGCCATTGATAGTTATCAGGGTGAATGTTGCTATAAGCATTAAATAAATGAGAGTAGGTTGCTAAATTGCTATTATGGGACTCATTAAAAGTAAATTGCTATGAACAAATATATGACGATAGATGCTAATTCTTGTATCTAACCACGAGCTAATCATTTATCCATCATCTGTAGACTGTATGGAACAGATGGTAATCAACATCTTAAAGAACAAAGAAATCTCACCAACTCTCAAAGATATAGTCACTATGTTTGATGAACATAACAGAAGACCACCAGATACATTCTCTTCTGCCCAAAAATCTGTAGAACCTGATTTTGAAGCTTATGATAATAACAACTTCGATGGTGGTGAGCAACATGATCACTCTGGAACCTGGGATTTTGTTAATGACACAACAAATGGTCCTACTGATGAGGGCACTTATGATCGAGGAGATGAACCTTTTATGCACAATTATCACGAGGTGCTTGATATTTGTACCAATACAAGTGTTTCATGTGAAATTTGTTAAACCTATTTTGTTATTCGTTAAGGCTATTTGTATAAAAAGGTAACCAGCTTTTGCAGGCCATAAAAACCATCAAATGTGTTAAAAATATTTAGCCCTTAGCCCCTTATAAGAATTCATAATATTTTCTAGTTATGGTATCCGGCATCCAAGTTTTTAACATTAGGTTATCTTCTCCACTAAATGGTTAAAATGGCTGACGTGGTAGCTGATGTGTCAGTAACTTTTGATAATTTAGGTTTTTAGTTTTCCTGAAAACCATCTTATGATATTACCTCAAATTAGAAATTTTTGATAGTATGATGTTTTATATCTGGTGTAGAATAAGTTAGTTGCCCAAAACATAAATCAGACCAAAGCTGGTTCCCTTGTTTACAATGTTAGCCTGGAATAGAAGAAACTAGCTGATTACGGTGTATTGTTTGCAGGAAAATGAAGACAACGCGTCTGGTGTATATGATGTAGATGATAAGTTTATAGGAGTTGATGACCTCATGTTTCTGAAATTGGGCTTGACTGCCAGACAAAATGCGTGGGCAGGACCTGATCATTGGAAGTATCAGAAGGCTAAAGGTATGTGTTTATGAGCCAAATAGTCTATATTACTTTGTCCCGTGAGGGATGTTTGGATGCTCATTTTGAAAGTGATTATGAGTTACTTCATTTATATCAGAGAGATTAGCTATAAGAAAATGGATGTAGGAGATGGTGTTTAGATGTGTTTCTATTGTTTGAAGTAGTAATTTGAGTGTTTGGCAATTTAAGTTATTAGTAATATATAGAATGACCAATAAAGACACTTTTAAGGAAAAAAACTATCATAAAAACCTTATGAAACGGTAGTCATAACTTATCTATACTACTATATAAAACATTTATAATGTGGGACCAATTAAAAATTAAGATAAGGAGGTGCAATCTTGACCATCCATTTTATTTTTGGGAATCACATCAAAAAGTGACATGTGTCACATTTTGATTAAAAAATCACCTTTATTTTCAAATTGAAATATCTTTTTATCAATTTAATTTTATTACGATCTAATTTTACCATATTTTTTAAAATTTTGTGCTCTTTAATTCAACATACATTTTGTTATATTTTATAATTTTTTTGTTTTTTACATTTTTAGTGGGTTTATTTTATGTTGATTTATATTTTTTACAACTTTAACCTTAATTAAATATAAACTTGATACGTTAAAACTATATACTTTCGGAGAGTGTGTTGTCTCTTTACATGCGAGAATGATGATGTTAATATGGTGTTGCGGGAAAGCTACGGGAAACCCAAACGAACACATACAACGAACACATACATTTAAAGTGTTGTAAGCGAGTAGAAAATTGCGTAAAGAGTGGAGTTGTAGTAAATTTTCTATTACCGCCGCTATGCGCGGGTAACCAACTAGTGATGTAAAACAATTCTCTTTCGATTGGATATCAGATAGGATTAAGAAAGCAAAAATAAATTGAATAGAGTGGCTCTATAATCCTTGTAACGCCCTATCCATTCATATGTAATTTTCTAGCTCATTGCTAGTGTTTATTTCAATTGTCGTTAAAAAAAATCTAGGCCTAAGCGCCTTCATCACGTTACTTTCGAAGAGTAATTATCACATTTATTAACATACAAATGGAGCCCTTATTATTATGTATATAGCTTCTTCATCACGTTACTTCCGTTCAAGTTGTAGATGTAGTACAAATTATTTAGAGATGACCAACTATTTGTCGGTGTTTATAAATGGTGGTTATGAAGTTTACAATTATTTGTTATGTTTTTTATCCAAATTAATTATTCAATTTTAAAAATAGATAAAAATTTAGATTAAATTTATCATATTAACCTCATTTGAATTAATAATTACAAAACTTTAAAGAAGTATAAATTAATTGATTATGGTAAAACAGTAATTGTATAAAAAATAAGAGAGATAAAGCAGTAATTGTGAAAAACTAAAGGGGTGGTTGAACAGTTTTACCGTTTCTAACGTTTTAAAATTCTTATTTCAAAACTTTTTGATCCGAGAATAGACAATAATAGCTATGAAGTATAAATAGCAAGACAATAATAAAGAGTTAAAAAAATCAAACCAGAACACGAAGATTTATAGTGGTTTGGTAACGAAACTCCTCTTCGCCCTACTCCACTTTCCGAGTATCCAACTCGAGAGTTCACTTCACTATGTCAACAAGCTCCATTCAGACGGAGAAAACCGTACAATCCTCGCTTACACCAATTTTCGACACTAAACTAAATGTCGAGTTCTAATCTAGCTAGAATCAATCTCTCACTCACAAATGTATTTTGAAGACTAGAATACTAACCCGATGACACATGTATTTTCAGGACCCAAATACTAACCTGAAGTAACAACTAAACAAGATTGGAGATTTTGTGGCTGATATACAAATTACAACAAGAATATAATAAGGTTATGGATGCACAAACTAATCGATAACAATTCGTATCTTGATGAATATAAATATTCTTCTCTTGCACTTTAGAAAGAAAGATTGGATCACTTGTAAAAAAGATTAAACAAGTTAAATGATCAAAGAAAAAAAATGTGTAAAGTGATTTAAATAGAGAAAACTGTGTGCAAAAAGTGTGAAAAATAGTTAAGAATGAGCCACTATTTATATACAAGAGAGATGAGCGTCTGACAGTTGGACGATCCCGGCGGTCTCAAATATATCTGGGGACCGTCCAATAAATTAGGGGACCGTCCTCTGTCTCAGGATCTCCCTTTTTGTCTTTTCATGGGAAAATGTTTTTCTGGTTTAAGTGTTATCTATTTTAGGGGAAAACCAGATTTTGAATATTTATCTAAATAAAACATTTTACAAAAACAACTTGTCTAATTTATTTTTTTTTAAATTATTTTGTTACATTTGTAAAAATGTAAATTTTCAAGACAAAAAATTATTTCTTTCATCATCTATCAAATTTAGTATTTATTTGTTATACCTTAACTGATTTACGTCGAAATAGAATAACTTAAACCGTTGAGCATCACTAATGAAAGTAGTAAATTTCATACCACTAAATGTAGAGCAAATATTCACCAAATTTTCAATTTTCCACACAAAAGACGAAAGAGAAAATAAACATAACTTTCATTGATGCCCACCCTTGTAAAGGAGCTACACATTGTTTCCTCCTAAAAAGGTGATCGTGAGTAGCAATATTACTCTTTATGCACTACACATATACATAGATACAACTTATTAGTATCCTAATAACTGCTGATATTCATTTACATTTCTTTTGAACTAGTCCTGGAAGAAAAGAAAAAAAATAGACCCACAAAAACATGAAACCCCCTACCATAAACATAAGATTAAACCCCCAAAACCCCTTTAAAACATTTAGTGAAAAGGAACAAAGAGAAATTACTTTTTTGAAACTTAAAAAAAAGTTAAAAAAAGTCACCACTTGCTTCTACAGACATATTCATTAGGTCACTTTGTGTTGCAGCCTCATCAAAAAGCCATTTCTCTAAGTAACTAAGAGGAGGCATTTGTTCTTCCATATTTGGTTTACTTTCATCTTGGTACAGGCTTGTTTCAGGCGAAACTGATTGTGAAACATCCGAATTACTACCATTTGAGTAGTAATTGTTCTTGCAGTTATTGTGGACTAGGTTATTATTGTACAATTGAAGGGAATTATCATAATTTCACTAGAGGACTAGGAACTTTTTTGGTTGAGACAGGAACTTCGAGTTTGTGTCCGTTTCAACGCTTTTCAGAGCTAGTTTTGTGACGATTTCTTGAACAATTCAATCCAACAGGTAGCAAGCGTGCGTGAATGTTTCAGGCACTAGAAGGCATAACGACTACTTGTAGAATTTTGATTAGATGATGTAATTCAGGTAAATGATGGACCTAGTTATCATAGAAAAGGCTTCACAAAGGGCTGTTTTGCCATATGTATATCAGTTTGAAGCCTTCTCTCCCATTGACCTTTGGACATGGTTTCACATGATGATGATGAGTGACACCCTTTTGAGCTGCCATGACGATGTCGATGATGATGATGATGATGATGATGGTGATGGTCGTGATCATTTTCTTGATCTGAATCTTGGTTTTGCTTCTCGAGTTTTTTCTATGAGAGTGTATTCCAGTAATTCTTGATATCATTATCTGTCCTTTGTGGAAGATAAGAAGCTATAGCAGCCCATCTGCCATATAAATATGAACAAAATCAGTTTCTTATTATTCTTTTTTTTTAAACGACAATTTATTCAAACAACACTCTAGCAACATGCTAGAAGAGCCTAAAAAACTTAAGGTGTCTTGGGAACAAATTCCTACGTACCTATTGCCAAGAAGTGCTTGAAGATGGATAATCATCTTCACGCTCTGCCATGAAGTATCCACGGTTTGATTCCGGACGAAGAGTATAGTCCAACGTAGTCTACAACTCTTGCTACATCTTAGCAAACCTATATATTCACAAGAACATGAAAATCAGCATCAATAGATAAATAAATAAGTGTAGAAAACGTTAAAAGAAAATTAATTTTATGAACATGACGGTGCAGGAACAATAAATACCCTAATTTAATGTTCAAACCAACCCACCTCCATACATATATATATTTTTTTAACAAAAACCAAATCTATTACAAAGGAAGATCAAGTTAAATAAGAGATTTTGTAAAAAAACTAGCTAGTACAAGCAGTATTGTTTCTACAAATTTTAACTAATTACTTGACATAAAAGTAGCAAAAATGCTTGAGAAGAGATATATTTCCAGTTATTAGATAGGATAAAAAGATCTCCAATTGCCAGGGCCATTTTGTTGAATATATGAGACTAAGATTATGTCTTCTTCTGGTGTCCATGGCCCTTTCTTTACACCAATTTTATCACAACATGGTGGTCTTCCCATTGATTGAAGATGAATATGTATTTATTTTTCTTTCCACTTTTCACACTCACTGTGTGTACTAATGTGTGTTCTAGAGTGAGAATTCTTGTGATTGAACTTAAGAGAAAAATAGCAAGACAAGAGTCTTTGGGTAGGATCAGCTAATGAGGTAGTAGACTATATATAGATATGAAAGAAAGAGATAAGAAAGGCGAAGATGAGGAAGAGGTGTATAGTAGTGATGTATTTACACGCTGACCAAAGAAACTTGAGTTGAAAAAAAATAATAAAGCAAAAAGAAATAGCTTCTCTCTCATGAAAAACCTCAACAAAGAGTCAAAAGAAGACAGCAAGATGCATTTACTCTTGTTGCAAAAAAGTCAGCTGTATGCTCCCTGCAGATTGAGAGAGATCAAGACTCGATCAACACAAATAAAAACCGTATAGAACGTGATTACACTCTAAAAGTTTTACACTGCGTGGGACATGTGAAATAGATCTATCGTGTATATATTTTTTTAACCATTTCTCGATTTGTACGTGTCATCCTTGCGCATGGCCATGAAATAGATCTATCGTGTATATATTGTGAGACACTTAGTTGTCATTTCAGATTATCTTTCAATTTGGTTACGTTAATTAATTTGTATTTCAGTTAATATGCAAACATATTACAGCCCGTGTTACCGGATTATCGTATATCTATATAGAGTCAAGGTGAACATGATTCGAATATTCGTTGAATAATGCAACATACAGTATGTACTTGTTTTACACCATTTAATAATGCAAAAAACTATACACTTACTAAAAGTATCGTTAATTGCAGAGTAAAGCTAGAATATGATCATAATCGTGATTACCATTAAAAGCATGCGGAAACAATACCGCACTTTCTGGATAAACTCTAGATATGATCATTGAGTGTAAACAGGATGAACTACAAAACTTATCATAGCATTTGTTCGGCAACACCTAAAATTATATACGTAAGCGATAAGAAATAGACAACAAAATAAGAAAAAGTCATTTGACATGACAAAAATAGGCATTGAACATGTGAACATACAGATTTACCACCGCTCCGTTATTGTAACGAGTTTGAACCTAGTTCATATGACATCAAATTTGCATCATGCCCTATCTTAGACACTTACTCCGCATCAGTGTCCACCATGGTGATATATTATTGAGATCGATTATGATTTATAATTTCTTTTAAGACTTGTGTTAGTATAGATATCTTGCAAATGCCTAGCTTACGAGAAAACCTATTTTGCAAAATATTTTTATTAAAACACGCAAATATCTCTAGTCAACAAGAACTCAAATGCACTTCTCCAAGAAGGAAAATGTGTCTCGATCTACTGCAAGGTATGGGATGAAGAACCAATAGCAAAGATGAAATCAACAATTTTCAACCTGCAGCCATTGGAATGCACAATTTTTAAGTGGGTCAAATTAAGTAACCAATCACATTCACCCAATCTACATATGAAATGTAGTTTAGTGTCACAATATATGCTATCCTTTTAACAACATGATAACGACATTTTTCACAGTTTCCTTCTTAGATTGGTTCATGCAAGGCAACTTTTAACATAATTAGAACAATTTGCTTCCTTTCCAAAAGAGGTATATGACCTTTTAGGCTTTTGTAATTATTGTGATATCGACAATTTTACGATTACTAGTATATCGCTTCATGAGATGTGGCTCTTCAAACTAGCTGGAACATTTTTTTTCTCCATTCCGAAAGACGTGTTTGCCCGTTTAATTTCTTTTACACAAAAAGTTTTAAACATATATAGGAGTATATTTTGAACATTAGTTCTTCATTTAGAATGAATCTAATTAAACTTCTACAATTAATGAACAATGTGAATATTGCAATGATAATGCCATTTCGATTCTGGTAAACACAATATAAATATGCTTCTTTCAATTTTTCATCACACACGTATAAGTGAACTGTGAACCTATGCGTGTATGTATCGTGTTTGTGCCAACTGTACTAGGTCTCTATATAAGATGAACCGTTTTCAATGTATGTAGAGACTAGCTATCTTCTCCCGATTTGCATTGAGCCAGTGAGAATACTATGGTCCCGTTTATTATTTATATATACTTATTATATGTTCCCAACTTAAAGTACATAGGACAATTTTTTATTTATCATAATAACAACTATCTTACAATATTTACAACAAATTTATCTTGTAATGTCTTAAGCTCCTTGAACCAACAACTATTTTATTGAAGAGCTTCTTACACAATAAATGATACTATCGAGATACAAGTCATTTGGTTTTTTTTTTGAACGGCAATTGAAAATAAACACTAGCAAGAAGCTAGAAAATTATATGGGAATGGATAGGGCGTTAATCCTATCGATTTGTTACATATAGTAAAAAACGCTACATACATTACTTTTCTCATGAATAATTAATCCCCAAACATTATTTATATACCACTAAATCTCTTTAATATTGTAGGATCTTGTAGGAATTCGTCCAAATTTAAGATTTTATAGATTACGAATACTAAGATTTAATTGTTGATATCGTACTTATACAAGCGTCTAGTTGGCCTGATGCATATCATATCAGTTGTCTTGTAAGTATTAAACTTTGATGCCTCTATTATCAATTAATTTTTGTTGAAATGGATACAAGCACACTTTTTTCCATCAAATCCGTAGAATAACTTTTGCAACCTTGATTAATCCATCCCGGGCATAGTGTTCATCTTGTTGTGAAGCCACCATCACTTATTGGATCGACCCCCTACCTTATGTTACCAACTTATTTTCTGCTTGAAACTCATGAAATTTGCAGTTGGACATTCAAAATATATCTGTACCGTTTAAACTTTAAGCAACCTAATAAGCTTGTGTTATAATACATCACAAAGCCTATGCATTCTAGCCAGGGCCTCATCTACTTAACAATTAAGGATATTTGAATATGATACCTCGACTATAAGTTCATAATCATTGGTGTTAAATCAACAACTTAATTTGAGTGATTGCTTTCCTCAAAGATGTTGGCCCAAAAAGATGCTGCTCGTCACTTGTGACACGAGGCAATCTTGTGGGTGAGCTGGCTCGTTATGCATATGCACGTACGTCTATATGACTATACAATTACAGAAGAATTATTACCATTATATATCGTGAAAAGTTAATTAAACTATTACCAAGAACAAGCTACATATTTACAGTTAAACATTCTTAAGAGCGATTATTAAAATTCTAATAACAACTCATATATGCTAGTATGCTGGTTTTCATATATGATTTCATACGTACGTTTACGCTTTTATGCTTTTATCTTTTTTCATTTTTATGTTGCCATGCTTTATACCGTTTATTTTTTATATGTTGCTCCATAAGTTAATTATAATTAGGACTCTATGTGCTTGAAGACCCATCTAATTCTTGTATGTTTGTAAGCTCGTATAACTTCTAAGTCTCTACGCGTTTGTCCTTATACACGTTTTTACATTTTTGGTCTAATATGTCTTTATACGTGCCTATGTATTTGCATGACTGTATGCTTAAACGTCTTCATTCGCTATACACGTTATTATACTTTGAACAATATATGTCTTTACCCTTATTTTGTCTGTCATATGGTTTGTATTCTCGTAGACTCGTATACTATTTGTATGTCCGTATGCTTTTTTGGGGCTTTATGCGTTTATGTTTACCTCCCTCATGTCCCGTTCCTGTGGGATATTGTATTATTGTTGTTTAAGTAATATGTGTTGTCCTAGGGTGAAGTTTAAGACATACATAAAATAAAAATACATTAGAACGAAGTTCAAGCTAAAGTACTGTTGTCCTATTAAGGAACCAAAATAAAAGGAAAGAATAATTAAGCTTCATCATGGAATCCATGGTTACCACTTACCACTAATGGTTAACCCGATAAAGTTTTTTTGATTATGAGTATGGTATATTGGTTGATAACATATAAATTTTATACGATGTCTATATCTATGTGTTTGAATTAGACCAACAAACATTTGAATTCGTCGTTTTTAGCCCTTGTTTCAATAAACGGTGATGCGCTACAAACATAACACTTGGCGTTTGTTGCGTACTAGCACACGCATGCACATACGCCCGGATATGAAACATTAAATTTTCGAGCCGCGATCTATTTACACTTGTGTCGTAGAGAGTTGAAAACGTCAAAGCACAATGGGAATCTGTATTCGTATATCTTATTACATATATGTACGCATATGTATATCATGATGACAAAACCGAAAAAGTATTCGTTAAGTTTCTTCTATGTATACCTCATCGTGAAAATTTTCTAGATCGGCAACTACTAGTCAGATGACTCTTAGTACGTAAGATGATCAATTATATAAATTTAATTATATTTTTCATATATGTATTGAAATTTTATATATTCATGGGGACTCCGGGACCAAAGGTGACAAATACTCCGTATCACAAATTAACTTTTTATTTTTATTTTCTAAAAGATATTTCCTTTTTGGTATAACACTAGTAACATTATCTTCATATTTGCTGCATGGTTATAAGTTAACATTTAAAGAAAAGTTGTTATAAACTTTGGTTTTTCATAAAACCGTTCAACGTTTTTATAATTTTGTTGATGAATTTTGAAATTAATACACATTTTATCAACTTTTTTGTCGTTTAAAGTTATTATAATAATTATCTAATGTCTACGAAAAGACCCTTGTAATTAAGTTCTGTTAATCAAACAGAAAGATCACAAAATGCAGATAATACACTTATTAGTTTCTGTAAACAAAGAGTACACGTAAATACTGTAACATTTTGAAGGTGGTGCATGCGACTATTAATTTCATCTACGAAAAGACCCTTGTATAAGGGATAGGTCAAATCGGCCGTTATATGCTAGTTAGATTACTTAAATGATTGCAATTTTAATTTAGTGAGTATTGAGACCATCATATTTATATATATGTAGTTTAAATCTTGTGTAGGTACAAGCCAAAAATCGACTATTTATCAAATCTTGTAAAAGTTAACTGTTACCTTTGGACGATTATTCATTATAGCGTGAATTTCATATAGATGGCCGAGATAGTAGAAAGGTATGATGATGGTCCCTCCAAGCGCATTCTTTTACGTAAATGGTAACTTTTTACTTTCGCGTTTGGTTGTCCGTCGTTAGAAATGATTATCTTACCCTGTTTCCTTTTTGACTTATGATCAAATAAGAAAAAAAAACTATAATCACACATTAGAAATATATCAACTTGAATTGATGTATCTCTAATCTCAAGTAGGCACCGAATTGGTACCGAGCTCATCTCTACGTCTAACTATACCCATGACAGATAAATTGAAAACGAAAGTGACGTTCAAAACAGAAATATAAGGAGCTGGACTAATTTTACAGTTTTAGTATCAAAGAATAGATGATGTTATCTACAAAGTTTGTATTCTTTTATTTTTAGCCATCAATGAGTTGATTTAATGGTTCAAATCTCTTCTTATTATTCTTATTCTAATTAAACTTATCACTAAATCCTTACTTTATTTCATCTCGGCTTTATTATGTCTACCTGTACTTTATATAAATAACATGGAATTTTAGGTCAAATTTGTTATGCAAACTGATTTTATCTTTCTAAAGTTAACACTTAGCTTTAGTTGACAGTGAAGATGAGCTTTCATCAGTTGATAATGACATGACTTGTTCTTTGGCTTTAGGATTTGGCACTCAAAGTTTGCTAGAACAATAGATGGATTCTTATGGTAATGGTGACTATGATGAAGACTCGTACGATGATGATATGTATGAAGGCTAGGATCTCTCTGAAGAGATGCAAACTATATGCGATAAGCTGGATATCCGCGTTCGAGGTCGCAAGAAGCAATAGTTTCTTGTTTCTTTTGTCTAGTTTTTTTGTGTACCTTCCTTTAAGGAAGTAGTTATGCCTATGTAACGGTCGGAGATATGGGACTCACCCTCACCCTTTGTACTTAAATATTTTTTGGCATAATAAAATTTACTGGGGAAACCCTTTACCCAAAAAAAAATTGTTAGCTTCTGAATTGTTACACGAAACCAGAAAAGATGTTGCTTGGGATCTTATATATATTGATTAAATCACTGATGGAGCTTTGACTATAACCTGGGTTGTTAGATTTTAACACATGACCGAGTCTTGCAATTGGAGAAAATAAAGTCACGTTGGTTGCCTTCTGTCAAGATTCAAGAAATACATGTTATGCATGGTTTTCAACTGTTGAATTATTTTATGGCGTAATACAATCAAAGCCCTTGTTTGAATTAAGCAAACCTCCTTGAAACCTGGAAGAAAAACAAAACTGAAAGTAAATAAAAAATATTGATAACTCTACAAGTTATAGTGACATTCGAACTCATGTTTATAATCAAAACATAAGAATATGAAGAAATCATTACTGAATATGGAAAAATAAGTGAACAAAGTTATGGCCATTATATTAGAGTTAACGTTCAAAACATTATGGGATGCATGATATAATCAGGTATAAACTTGATGAAAAAATTACTGAAAATGACAAAATATCAATGAAAATTTAGAGCATTGAGAACTTATGGTAGGTACCTAGGATCAAATGAGAAATTTTTAAAATGAAAAAATTGAAATCTAATTATAATCACACATTATAAATGCATCGATTTAAATTAATTAGATATATCTCTACTTTATTAGATGCATTACAATATATTTTCTAGCTCAAAATTATATACATATACATATATTAGATACATTTCATCAAATTAAACAAAACTTATGTATTTTTTTATCATTTGCACGTCAAATGCGTTGATAGTATTATTTTGCATCTTTTGCACTTTAAAATTAATTTCAAATCTTATTGTGATAACATCTAAATAAATAGATATGCATATAATTCAAGTTCATGTATCTCAAATGTATAGTTATATTTATTTCTCATATTTTTTATTTTAAGTTTTTCTCACTAACTCACTACCATCGTAGGTACAAATAACAAATAACTAGTATAAGTGACGCTATATTTGTTTTGAACGGCGGCATTTTATTAGAAAAAACTAGCAAGATGCTAGCAATTACATAGGCGATTTAAGCCAATCAGTCCAGCTAATACAAATTTTTCCTCTAAATTTTAACCAAGAAAAAGAAAAAAGACGAATGCTATCAAAGATATCACATTTTCTAATAACTTGAGAATTGAAAACGACGTTATTTCTTAATCGCCAAAGAATCCAGCATGTAGAAGCAAAGATGACGTAGGCTCGGTCTCGCGCATCTTTTGAAGCCCGCCAAGATGAAAACCAAAAATCCCAATCGTCACAGGAACTAAGAATCGGGAATTTAAGCTCACTCCAAGCTCTAATCATCCTCCAAATATCAGACACAGTAGTGCACAAGAAAAAGGCATGAGAATTCGACTCCACTTTCTCGTCGCAGCTCGGGCATATGATAGAAGGGATGTCCAAACCACGAGAGGAAAGATTGAGACGATGAGGAAGCTTATCAAGGAACAAACGCCACATAAAAATATCAACTTTCTGAGGAAGAGAATTATACCACCTTGTGCATGGAAGAGTACTAGGAAGTGTGCAATCATCGATATGGATACGAGCAATACTCACAGCGAAGATCCTATCCGAGGAGAGGGAGACAACAACAGCATAACTACCATCTTCAATGTTTAATAAGCTAATATCAACCAGCAAGTTGTTGAGGTCAGCTAGGACTCTTCCTCCGTTTACCGGTGTACGCCAATCCCACAACCAAGAGCCATTAACGATACGATATCCAATTAGGCAGTGTGGGTTATTTTCAAGGTGATACAATCTGTTATATCTAGCACACAAAGGCGCATCACCCAACCATGTATCTTTCCAGAACCGAATCAAGGATCCATCTTCAACATTAAATCGAAAGGAACATATAAGAATGCAACCACTTGAATGGAGATGATAAATTGAACCAACAATGCGAGCCCATAAACTGTTTGTTTGACAACCTTTTAAGTCGAGACCTACTTCATCACCATGAATCGATTTTAGAAATTTAACCCATAGAGCGGACGGGCTTTTAAATAGCCGCCATCTCCATTTAAGTAAAAGCGCCTGGTTGAACGCTTTAAGACTACCAACTCCTAGACCACCTTTATCAAAAGAAGCTAAAATGTTAGACCATTTGATCCATGCTAATTTTCTTCTATCAACAGAAGCTCCCCAAAAGAAAAAAGCACGAAGGCTTTCCAACTCTTTGATAACCCCTTCGGGAGCTTTAAAAATAGACAAGTAGTAAATACCAAGGCTATCAAGAACCGATTTGATAAGGGTTAGACGACCACCTGAAGAAAGCATGTTAGCTTTCCAACCTGAGAGTCTTGCTTTAAAACGATCGATCAAGACTTTCCAACTCGATATGCGGCCCATGTTAGAACCTATAGGCAAACCAAGGTAGGAGAAAGGGAGAAAACTAGGCGAACATCCCGTACCAATAGCCATGCTCTCAACTTCCGAAGAAGGGACCCCAATCCCATAAAGATTTGACTTATTGATGTTAATTTTTAAGCCCGAAGCAAGGTAAAAATTATTTAGAATACGAATGATATTGTCCATGTCATTTTGGCTCCACTCGAATAAAATAATGACATCATCCGCATAAAAGATGTGAGATAAGCGAACACCAGGGGAGCCACACTTGACACCACGAAACATATTAGTCGACAAACCATCCTTTAAGGCAATGTGAACCTTCCATAACGATGATAAATAAGAAAGGAGATAGAGGGTCTCCTTGTCTCAACCCTCTTTTTAAAGAGAATTCCGAAGTAGGAATTCCGTTTACAAGGATGGAAGCTCTAGACGACATAAAACCCGCCTTGATCCAACTACGCCAAACACTACTAAATCCCAAACTTTCCATAACATGGTCCAAAAAACGCTAGCTAACAGAGTCAAAAGCCTTTTCGAAATCCACTTTGAACAATAACATCTTCTTGTTCCGCTTCTTATACCAATCAATAACCTCGCTAAGGATAAGAGGACCATCGAGAATATGACGACCCAAAATAAAAGCAGATTGCTCTTAACTAATAATCGAGTCAATAACCTTAGCCAACCTGTTTGCTAGAATTTTCGTGACTATTTTGCAATGTTGCAAAAATCGGCCTAGGCGGCCTTGTAATCGGCGATTCCAAGCTACTCGACCATACACCTTGGAAAATAATGCAAATCGGGTGAAAAATCGGTCCGGTCAATAATCGGTTAAATCGGTCAAAAATCGGTCAAATCGATCAACGAAAATCAAACATTTTTTTTACAATGTGACTTTGAATTGTTAACTGTTAACTTTTATTATCTATGTCTATGTTTTGAGCAATATAACTTTGAACTCATTTAATTTTAATGTATTTAAAGTGTTGTATCCATCTCATACAAGTAACTTTGAAATTTATATATAAAATTTGCAAAACCGATTAATCGCCCCTAGACCGATTACAGGCTATAGGGTGGTCGACCGCTCGGCTAGCGACTCACGATTTTTGCAACATTGCTATTTTGTATTGAAAACCAATAAGAGATATAGGTCTGTAGTCTCTAATGTAAAGAGGGTTGGCCACTTTCGGGATTAAAGTGAAGAAAGAAGAATTAACTCCGGGAGGGAACTTACCAGAAGAGAAGAATGAAACTACAAAATTCTGAATATCAAGGTGCAAAAGATCCCAGTACTTCTTGATAAACATAAACGAGAATCCGTCCAGGCCTAGGGCTTTTTGACTGCCATAATCCCAAACCGCATGTTTGATTTCCTCCAAAGAAATCACAACATCTAAATAAACATGATCAGAGTCACTAAGGCGATTAGCAGCCATCAAAGGAGAAAAGTTAACCAAAGAGTTATGGCAAGCAAAATTTTCTTTGTAGAAGTTAAGAAAAGCATATTTAATAGCATTTGGATCGGATATCCAAACACCCTCATGTAAGATACCTAGAATCCTTTGAGTGTTTCTTCTGGAATTTATAATACCGTGAAAGAATTTGGAGTTTTCGTCTCCTTTTACGTCCTATCTAACACGAGCGTTCTGTAATAAATCCATGGATTCTAGTTTCTCGAGATTATCCAATTCATACCAAGTATTAACACAAAGCGTCTTCTCCTCTTCACTTGCCTGACCAGCATCTATCTTTCTATCTAAAGCTCTCAACGAGGCTAAAATGGCTTTTTTTCTACTGGTTTCGGTGACTCTTATGGGGGAAAACCAGAGTTTAAGTTGAGACTTGAGGCTTTTAGCTTTTTCATGGAGAGCCATATTGGGGCTGACATCAGTATTCAAAGCATCATTCCAAGCCGCTTTAATAGTATCATCGAAATCTTGTGTGCTGAACCACGAGTGAAAAAGTTTAAAAGGAATAGGCCCGAAATTAGATTTCTTGCAATGCAAAAGAATAGGATTATGATCTGACCAGACTATATCCAAAACCGTCACCTGCATATTAGGATGCGCAAGAAGAACATTATTTGAAATCAGAAATCGATCAAGCTTACTCAACTTGGTACCGGTTTTGTTCATCTAGATAAACATCCTTCCTCCTAAAGGAAGGTCGATTAAGCCAACATCATGAATGAAAGAGTTAAATATTTCAGCGTCCCTACTCGAGAAGGAAGAACCACTCATTTCTGCTTCACATCTAACTTCATTTAAGTCACCGAAAAGAATGATACTACCCATGTGGCTCTAAATAAAAGACCGAAGAGAATCCTATAAAATTGACTTCTTGTGATGATGTTGCGGACCATAAACGTTTATAAGGAAGTAATCTTCTACCAAGTTTAACCACTTGCCTTGGAAAATGATGTAATTATCGCTACACCAGATGTTTGATCGAGTGAAAACACTAGGGTCCCACATGGAAACAAGACCTCCGGATCTACCCCTAGCCATACTACAAGTGTAATCATGTTGAAGTTGCCCCATATTGATTTAAGTTGAAATAATTCCAACTTTGTCATCTTAGTCTCCTGGACACCAAGAAAGTGAATATTATGATTAAAGCATAATTCTTTTAACCATACTCGTTTCTTATGCTTCTTGGAACCGTGAATATTGATTGATAGAATATTCATTTATCCATCATCGACGCCCCTAAACCATTGATCAGTTTCTTAAAAGATTGTTTGCATCCTTTCACATCATAGCCTAAAGCATCCCCTACTTCAATCATCCTGTTTATTTCATCGATAAAAGATAAACCATTTTGAAGCTTTAAGTTATGGTTTCCAAAAGAAGTAGAACATCTATAAGCTGTTGACCTATAAGAAGAGTGAGAATTCTCTTTTCTACCCTGGAACAAAGACTCAAAACCAGGCGGAATAGAAGTATCAGATTCAACTCCCTTTGCTGCCTCCTCCTATGGGAACCCCTCAGTATCATGTTTTGTGGGAGACGAAACAAGAAATTCTCCCTCCTTTATAACCATATCAAAACCTGGTGGTTTGCTACCTATTGAATTTGAATCAAGGCCACCGTCCTCCTTTTTCTCATGATGGACTTCGTTTGTGGAATTAAAACTAGCATTCAACTCCACTACCTGTTCCATGAAATCATCAAGGGCATCATTATGACTTTCGTCCTCATTAGAAAGGCGACTCTCCTCTTTACCAAACTTCTCTTCAGACTCGCTGCAATCTAAATCACAGTTGATACGGGTGTTCCAAGTACCAACTTCTTTGACGTGGACATTAAAATTCTTGCCATGAATGATCACTGACACCGTTTCAGAAATACAAGAAGGCCATGTGGTTGCAATACAAACTCTTACCGTGCTCATAATTTCCTCAATTTCCGTATCAAAGAACTTGAATTTACCAAACGTACTTGCAACTTTTTAAGTGCATTTGAACCCCAAGCGCACAATGGAAGTCCATTTATCTTGATCCAAATCAATCGTTCATCAACAGTGAATGATTGAGCTACAGTCTTAATAGAGGCCCAAAGTGACTTAAGCGAATCGTTTGACTTAAAAGCCTCACAAGTCTTCACATTTTCAAATTGAAACCATACCCATAAGCCCCCAACATAATGAATTCTAATGTCATTAAAGCCTTCATTTCTGCAAATAGCATACAAATTTCTCATCGATTCAATCTCTTTTACCTTAACCTAAGCCACAGTAAAGGTATCCTCTACTTTAATGAGGCCGCGATCAGTCAACTGGATACGTTTTCTCCCTACATGAACCCCATTATTTGAGACATCTTTGGAAGCAACATTTCCATTCGCCACAGAAGCATAAGAATGATTTGCAGGGAAATTAAAAGGGACATTAATACAACCATTTAAGCGCACAAGAGTTGCCTGGGTTTGGGTTTGGTGATCAGGCCTAGCATGTGTCTTAGGAACAGAAGAAGAGACCTGCTTAGGTTGTCTTTGGAATTTAGCAGTAGCTATGTAAACATGAAAGCTCCATATCCAAATGTTTGAGAGCACCTTAACAAAATCTTCCTCATTTCGAACACCCAAAAATCTAACGAAACCAAAACGCTTACCAATTTTTAAACGCTTGTTGGCAATGAAAGCATCCACAAGACGCCCAAAAGGTTGGAACTCCTTCTACAAAGTTTTTGCGTCCAACGACTTCGGAAAATTGATGACGAAGAAAGAAGTAGCAATCTTCTCAACATCCTTAACGAACGGGTTGTCAATAGGTTTAGAATGGTGTTTATTGTTATTCCCAAACACCCAGGTCCAACCATCCGTGTTTCGATTAAACGAGGATCCAGCCATGATTCAAAACAAAAACAGGAACAGGAAACATGTATATGATAGGGTTTGAGTGAAAGAAGGGGAAACACAAGGAAAACAGAATCAGGTTTGAAAAGGGAGAAAAAAATTCAGGTTATGGAGAAACCCTAAACGAATTAGATCGATTAAGGTTGGGGGAAAAGTCGCTTGAATTCGTCATGATGCGCTATATTAGCATTACAAATTCAAGTTACTTTTCTTTTCTGACCCTGGTCAGATTGATTTTTTTATGGGTTAGGTTATTCGTACCCCCTAAAACACCATTTGTATCATCCTTGTGTTTTTTGCGTTTTTTAATTTTTTTTAATTTTTATTTTATTTTTATAATTTTGTTTATGTTATAAAACTGTGAAACGGAAAGTGCGGAAAAAAAAATCAAGTTTAACAAGTCAAAAGTATTAAACTGTCAAAAATACGAAACAGAAACTGATAAAAAACTGTGTTGCACTGTAAACAGGGAGACAAAATGACAAAAAAATATGAAACATCCGTACTTTTTATGGGCCAGAGGGGTACCAATAGTAGCATCCTTTTCCTATATTATACTAGCCTTAAGGCCCGCCCGTTGGGCGGCTAGCTTAAAAATATAATTTGAAGATAGATAAATGAGACGTATAATGTAATGTATAAATACCGAAACGTTTTTTACTTTGTATGTTAATCATCTTCGTATTTTTCGACGAAAGAAAGTTGATGTATTATGATGTATAACGAATTTAAAACAAATGTAGTTTTGTTTGTATGTTTATAATTATTTTCAATGTATAAAATGTGTGTTTTAAACCAAAAGTTAATAAAAAATGAAATGTGATAAACCATATTATTTATTTGATTTATTATGTATTATAAGTTTAGGGTTAAAAGTAACTAAACTGAAAGTTGTGGGTTTAAAAGGAAATTTTGGAAAATAAATGTGATTAATACTTAACGCATTTTATTTTTTCATCTCACGCTCTTCAACACTCTCTCGAAGGATCTTTTCATCTTCTCAAAAACATATTATGTATTATTAGATTTTAACTACTGATATTATTAATGACTATCTGAATCGTCGTGTTTCGTAGCTTCTTCTTATTAATCACTATCAGAAACGTCGTCTTCAGTAGGTTCATCGACTATTGGTCCATCGTTAATGAAACTATCTGAATAATCATATTAATCATCAGCTTCATTATCAATATATTCATCATTTAGTTCTTCAGTAACTCGTTGACAAAAAAACATTTAAAAACATAAATATAAGCTATTAGTTGTTGTTAGTTATTTAAGGTGGTAAAGTGTTTTTTATTTAACCGTAGTCAAAAAATGACAACTATAGCTATATCAATTGCCGAAAAATGTACGCAAAGTTATAACAAATTTTATTGGATTATTATCTAAACAATAGTCCGTAATAAGTAAAGATTCATCAGCTGATTTTTTATTAGTTGTTAGTTTTGTATGGTGATCCAGTGTTTTTATTTCAACAATAATAACAAATCTTTCAACCATGGCATTTTAGATGTCTACTGTATAAATGAAATACATGTATTACAAACAAACCTAAAATCAAAAGATGTGCAATATGTAAAGTGTATAAACAGATGTAGCTTTAAAAGAAAACCATTGTATATCATCTTCAACATAAACCAAAGCAGTGTTGTTTTTTGGGTAAGTCTCCCAAAAAACAAACTTATTAAAAGTCTAACCAAATGCAAATTATCGAAAACAACCAAACAAACATAATAAACAACTGTTTTAAACAACCATAAAGTGGTGATAAAAAGAGATTATAAAAACTTTGAAGATGATATATGGCTGCTAAAGTAACTCAGTCCTTTGGTTCGGTCTTCACTTTACAACCTTCTTTCCTTTGTTGGCTTGTGCCGCTTCCTCATCGTAATAACAACATATAAAAAATTAAAAGTAAGAAATAAATTTATGCTTGATACAATTTATAGTAAGAATCTTACTCAAAATCTTCAAGTATCAGAGTCCTTATTTTGTCTACCCCATAGTTGTTAAAAGGGATCAAATTTGTGATTGATACAACTGTTCCAATGACATCTGCATTTTTATAATCATAAATAATTAAAAACCCCATAAAAATAAGATGCGTGCATGAAACTACCCTAAAAAAACGTATAATAAATTTACTCACCAACAACTTCAGTCTCAAAAAATTTCCTGACAGTAAAGTTTGAGAATGGTTCAAACTTGAATCCACGGGTATTGTTGTCAAAATTCGCAACACGTGTGACAGTTGTGTTCTTGTAAAAATTCAGTTTGTACCGATGATTAAGTAATGGATATTTGCCTCCATTATCTCCAACGCCAAAATTGCTGATGCGGTAGCATGAACCTTCATCAATTAACAACTGAAACTTGTTTATATTTTGGTTCATAATAGTACCCTGAACATGATTTCCCTGAATACATATATACATAAATAGCATAAGGTTGTTTAAAATCAGATATTAATAAAACATATCTGATATCTGCTATTATATAAATATAACTGAAACAAACTTGTGGATCTTGGAACACCATATCTAATGCCTAAACTTCGTTAGGCCTACTAGCAAGTGTGACTTCCAAAGGCTGATGGATCGAACCAAAACTTTAAGATCATCAAGCATATGATAGATGTCGCACAACTGTGTCATATTCACTTTCATTTTTTGTAATCTACAATCTATAAAGATAATATAAACAACATTCATGGATAACAATTAAATTAATAAAGCTACAGAAATAATATAATTT
>BQNB010090463.1:0-15812 GCA_026074375.1 Tanacetum coccineum | reverse complement strand
CCGATTCCTGATATTATCCTATTACAATATTAACTAATTAAAGACCGAAGCTCCATCGTAGAGTGACCGAACTTCCTTGTCCGACTCAATAAATTGAGGCTAACACACACACATAAAAGTTTTTCAAACAATCATAGTATATAATGAGTTTGTGAAATTAAATTATGGCCCATGTAATTTGAACATGAGTTTATTTTTTTTCATTAATTGTTAACGTTTAGTATACTATAAAATGTTCTTTTCGCAATCTTATGATTGTAAAGTAAATGATAGTGACAATTTGTAGAATGATAAAGATATTTAAGCACATGGGAGTACAACACATCAATAATATACGACTACTTTAAAAGAATAAATTGTGCCACATTGACTTTGAAAGATTTGTTTAAGACATTTTATACCTAGGTTGCTAAAATTTTGTTAATTTTATGACTCAAATGCTCCATATAATGTTTAACACTTTTATGTTTCATAAGAATAAATGATATTAAGAATAATTGTTAAAAACACAAAAAGTGTTGGTTACTCGTTCATTTATCTCATGTTATCTTAGTCTAGAGACTAGTATGAAAAGGATAGGGACTTGTAAGCAAATATGTAAAAACACCCCTTTCCTCCTTAGTCCCTCATCCTTTCCTATATAAAGGAGGCTAAGGTAAGAAAAGGGGTGGGTGATTTCCTTCTTTTTAATCTAATCTTTTTTTCTTTCTTTCCCTCTCTACTTTCTCTTTCTAGGAATTCCACCCATTCTTCTCTCTCTCTAAGACTAGCCGAACCTAGTCTCTCTCTCTCTCTCTTTCCTCTCTCCTTCTCATGTCTCATATATAAATATAAAGTGTAGTGTATGTTTTAAGATATCTTACAATTAGTATCAGAGCCATGGGATGAGTAATGGTGTTTTTGTGTGTGTTTAAAGATTCAAAGTTTTAGTTTTTCTTTTTAAAGTGGTTCACCTACTTTTACATTATAGATGGGATGATTTCAACTTTTATGTGTTTAAAAACCATAAAGGTTTGATTTTTATGATTCATTAGATATATTAGAGGTAAGAAACACTAAAAAGTTTTAAATTTTACTTGATTTTTAAGTGCTTTTAAGTGTTTTTAGTGAAAAAAGTGATTTTTGTTGGTTTCGGATTGAAAAGTTTCAAACTTGTGCAAACCATATCAGTTACACAAACTAGCAACTCTAGTTTGTAGCACAAGTGTTCTAAGAAGGTTTCGATGAAGAAAGTTGTGAATTTATTGATTCTAGAAGATAACGACTCAAACTTTTTTAAACTGTATCGGTTTTACAAACTAGTAACTCTAGTTTTGTTGCAAAAGTCATTTAAAAAACGTGTGAACCACGTTTTCCACAAACTTTTTTTTGTGGTTTATTGTATTTCAAAGAGGCTCAACCGAACATAGTGGTTCAGCCGAATCTACAAGACTCAGCCGAATCACATTGGCTCAGCCGAACCTCTTGAGGCACCAAACCTCCCTAACCGAAACACAATATCCCACCGAACCTAGGTCTCCAACCGAACCTGGTTGAAACCCTAGCCGAACCTTCTCACCGAACCAGAAACCCTAGCCGATCCATCCTAGCCGAACCAAAGATTACACCGAACCTTCAAACAAAGGAGCCCTAGTCGAACCTTGGCTTTGTCCTAATCGAACTACACAAAAACTCTAGCCGAACCTAGGGTTTTGGGAACTTAAGGTTTTCAAGTGTAAGTTATACAATAAAGTTTCAATCTTTATTCTTGGTTTACTCAAATACGCAACCTTTTTACTAAAACAACAACAATTAAAACCACACAACACATCTTTTTTATCAAAAATGATCCGTAATATCATTTCATACACAGACTACACAATCAATTCATCAATGGCTACAATGGCAGAAAACGTTATTGCAGCTGGTGCTAAAAACCATCCTTCAATGCGTGAAGAAGGAATGTATGATAGTTGAAAGACTCGGATTTTGCTTTATATCAGAGGCAAGGAGAATGGTACAATGTTAATTGACTCAATCGAAAATCGTCCTTTTCAACTCAAAGCAGAGATCACTACTAAAGCTGCTGATGGAATTACTGACGTAACACGTACACAAATAGTTGATGACCTCTCTCCAAAAGAAAAGTTACGACACGATAATGACATCAAAGCTATCAATATCATTCTCTTTGGATTACCAGTTGACATTTACACTCTCATCAACCACTATCAGACTACAAAAGAAATATGAGATCGGGTCAAAGAATTGATGAAAGGCCTAAAGATGACACTTCAAGAACGTGAGTCAAAGCTATATGATGAATTCGATAGATTCACACCTGAGCCTTGAAATCAGTCCACTCTTACTATTTAAGATATGCTAAATTGATCAATTATGAACATTATCAAAATGTCTATGTCAAACATGCAAATCAATACGAAGTTTGTGAATCATCTTCAACCATAGTAGAGTAGGTTTGGTACTGCTGCTAAATAAGCAAGGAATCTTCATACTGTAAACTTTGATCAGTTGTATACTTTCCTCAAATACAATGAGAAAGATGCTAAAGAAGTTCGAGAAATGCAACAAAGATTTTCGGATTCACTTGCTTTACTGGCTAACACCTACAATCCACCTCCTTCATACAACAGTAAGAGATTTCAGTATCACTCTCCAGCACCTGAAGTTTATCAACCATATCAATCTTATCAACCAACTACTCTAGTAACTCAACAAAGCATTCAACCACTTCTACAACAAAGCTATGTATCACAAGTTGTTCCACAATAACCACCTATACTGCTGACACAACCTGATTCTAGATTTGTTGTACCATCGTTCCTCCCAACTGATGATCCAATAGCTAGTCTCAACAAAGCTATGTTGTTTCTAAGTTCAACTATGATTTCAAGATATCCACCTACAAACAACCAACTCAGAAACTCGTCTAATCCAAGAACTCAAGCAACAATTCAAAATGGCTAAGTTATGGTTCAAAATGTTCAAGGAAGACAATCTCAGGGTTATGCAGGAAAGAGTTAAGCTATAGGAGCAAGGGTTATCAATACAGTTGGAAAGGCAAACACAAATCAACCAAGGGTAAGCAGATGTTACAATTGCAAGGGTGAAGGTCATATGGCTAAGCAATGTACTACAAAGAAGAGAGCGAAGGATGCTGAATGGTTTAAAGAGAAAATGCTACTTGCTCAAGCACAGAAAGCAGGAGTTGTGTTGCATGTAGACCAACAAGACTTTTTGGCTGATATATTAGAAGAGAATGATGACTGTGATGATCTTCAGCTACACACAACGGCAAATTTCAAGGCAGACCATGTTGATTCATATGATTCAGACTGTGATGATGAAGCTACTACAAGTGCAATTTTCATGGTAAGTCTTTCTCCTGTAGGATCAATCAATGGTGACATAGTTGGTCCAACCTATGATTCGGACATACTCTTTGAGGTACCTAATTACGACACTTATCATGAAACTGATGTGCTTAATTCGGATATTCAAGAGACGGAGTATACTAAACATATAGTTTTCAATAATGAGTCATGTGATGAACTTACGAGTGACAGCAATGTTATCTCCTACGCTGATTATATGGTTACTATTGAAAATGATGATGCTCAATATGTTCCTCCTCTTGTACAAGATAATGATATGATATTGTCTGTAATTGAACAAATAAAATTTCAAGTAGAAAGATGTAACACGGTAAATCAAGAGACAAAAAGTGTGAATGAATCGTTAACCAGTGAGCTTGAATGATACAAAGCAAGAGTCAAAACTTTGGAAGCTGAATATAATTCTAAATATTTTTTGACAAAAAGAGAAGAGTTTTTAGATTCTGAAATGAGAACAGTCATTGTTGATCGTAGTCAAAAAGTGAAAGCTTTTGAAAAACAAGCAATTGTTTAACGACAACAAATTGACGCTCTTACTAAAATGAATTCATCGTTGAAAAATGATTTTGTAACTTTAAAACAAGAGTCATCTGCTAAGCAAGATAAGTACATCAATGAACTTTTGGATTTGGAAAAGGCTAACAAAAAGCTTCAAAACATTATTTACAAAACGGGTCAATTTGTTCAAACAATGTGTATGTTAACCAAACCATAAGTTTTTTATGATGAATCTCATAAAACTGCTATTGGTTATCAAAATCCTTTGTATCTTCGTCAAGCTTAACGGAAACAACCTGTGTTATATAATGAAAAAGCATTTATTGAGAAACATGATCCTATATCTGTGTGTGATTCTAAGGAAACATTGATAATTTCTGAAGAGAGTCGGTTGAAAATGAAAGAAAAACAAACAAAAGTTAATAGTAAACCGACTGATTACTCAAAACTCAATAATCTCTACGAGTATTTTGTTCCACAAAAATAGTTATCTACAGAACAAGTGTATTGGGCACCAATGTCTAAACCAAGGATTTTTGAAAAAGTCACAAAAGTTTTTTCTAAAAAACTCCCATCAACCACTCAAGTTCACAAAAATCTTCAAAATGCAAGAGATCTTCTTGATAAGTTTGATGAATGCATTAAGAAGAGAACTACATTATCTCCGCATGAGATAGGTAACTAGGAGACAACAGATATCAAAGGGGCTTTTAAACAAGATGTCATACCATTTTTCAAAAATCTTAGAGAAACTTTCAAACATTTTGAAATGGGTCTTCACAATGAGGTTTTTGAAAAAAATGTATTTTCCAACAAATGGAAGACGAAGTTGAACAATGTTCTGTGGAAAAGAAATATTTTGAGATTGCGAAGAAACAACTTTTAATCAACAACGACCGACTTTTGGAGGAAAATATCTCTTGTGATATTATGTGTACTTTCTTCTGTTCGTTGAATGAAGTTGATAATTGTGGAAAGTGTAAGAGTCTTGACATTGTGCTTTTAGATTAACAAAAATTAAACAAGCCATTTAGTGAGCTAACGAAACATTTTGTAAAACTTGAAGAATATTGCATTTCTCTTGAGCTTTCTTTGCAACATAACAAAGAGAAAATGATTTGTGCTGAATCTTGGAAAATACATAAAACGTCTTTGATAAATGAGATCAATAATAAATCTTTTGAGATAAATGAACTGAAAGTGCGATTGCAAGACAAAACACTAGTAATCAATGAGTTAAAACACCGGTTTGCTCAATTGCATGGAAAGAGTCAAGTGACTCAGTGTGAATCACATAATTTTGATTCTAGGTTTAAGAAAATAGAGGATGAGAACGTGTCACTAGCTTTTCAGGTTTTCTCCTTAAGTAAGGACAGAGAACACCTCAAGTTAGTTTACAAAAATCATTATGATTCAATCAAGCAGACACGGGCTAAAACCAAACTTCAAATCGACTCTTTGTAACAAAAATGGAATGATCAAATTTTTGAAACAATTTCTTTTTAGAAAATTTATAGAAACAATTTCTTTATAGAAAATATATATATATATATTCAACACTTTTCATTACCATAATATATAGAAACAATTTCTTTTTAGAAAATTTAAGTATAAATTTGAACTAAGACTAATTTTTTTAAGCTTATAAAAGTCTAAAAATGTTGATTTTAAGTGGACTTTTAAGGGTGATAAAACCACTAACTTGTCTAATTTCCTAAAAGAGCACGTATTATTAGTCCGGTTAGAAGCTTCGGGGAGGAAAAGCCACAAATTACACTTATGAGCTCTTAAGATATTCAACTAATCCTTGCTTAGCATCTAACTTATATTTAACTCTATCCTTTTTTGTTCTTCGCAAATTTAAAATCTTAAAAAAGATCCGCGAATGCTTAGCCTAATAAAATCAAGCTTTGCATATTTCAAGTCTATTGTGGAAACGTGCAAACTCTTGGCTTTTTCAAGCTAGAATTCGCGTTTTAAGGCTTCTTGTATAAAAGACTAGCAAAAGTTTTAATTTATATAGGTTAAGGGGCACGCTAGAGCGCAACATGCTCGATCAAGTCAAAATTTATTTTTGTTCTCACCATCAAAAAGTCAAACATTTGTGTCAAAACACTTGTTTTATTTTTGATTTTTTTTAATTTTGGCATAAAATCACATATTTTTGGTATTTTGGTGGCAAAACGGGGTTACGTGAAGACAAAGCAAATGAAAGTAAGATCAAATCGATAGATACCCCCATACTAGAACTAAACATTTTCCTCAATGTGGGGTTGCTACCCTCATACTAAAATCAATGCATAATCTTAAAATAAAAGGGTCTCTACGTAAATCTAAAGCCGTTTATTAATTATGCTAATAGATAAACATTAGTCCATAAGATCTAGGATATCAGATTCCCATATATAAGCATGCTAAAGAGTGAAGCTTGAGTGAACGATGGACAAAACCATGAGCACGAGAGTCTTTATAATCCGGGGCAATCCTGAACATAAAACACAAGCCACGAAACACGAGAAAGGAAGAGGCAAGCCTCCTCACGTCACACTTATTAGAAAATAAAAAAAAAATAGAAAAATGGGTTGCCTCTTGAGAAGCGCTTGTTTTTGTTAACCGAGTTACGAGCCTGACTCGACCCCGAATTTAGTGGTCCATGGGGAAGGTTTGGAGATCCGAGACAACCATAAGTGGTATGTCTCCTCTAAAATAATGTTTGAGTCTATGACCATTCATCTTGTAGTTTGGTCCGTCGGTTTGAGATAACTCGACGGTACCATAAGGGAAAACTTGAGTAATGGTGAACGGTCCGGTCCAATGGGTTTAGAGCGTGCCCGAGAAAATCTTTAATCGAGAATTGAAGAGAAGAAGTCGATCACCAACGTTGAAAATGCGGTTCTTAATCTTGAAGTCATGAATCTTATTCGTTTTCTCTTTGTAGATTAAAGAGTTCTCATAGGCTTGATCCCGGAGTTCATTTAATTCATTCATTTGAAATTTCCGGTGATCACCCGCAGACTTGAGATCAAAATTGCAATGCTTCAAGGCCCAATAAGCCTTGTGTTGAAGCTCGATAGGAAGATGACAAGCCTTTCCGTACACAAGCTTATAAGGAGTGCACCCGATAGGTGTTTTGGATGCGGTACAAAAGGCCCATAAAGCATCATCTAACTTATCAGGCCATGAAGCTTGATTTTCGCCTACGGTCCTTTCCAAGATACGTTTCAAACTACGATTTGAAACCTCCACTTGTCCACTAGTTTGTAGATGATACGCGGTAGAAAGACGGTGGGTAACTTCATACTTAAGAATGATCTTTGCGAATTGGTCATTGCAAAAGTGAGTACCACGAACACTAATAATAGCACGAGGAGTTCCAAATCAGGCGAAGAGAGATTTCAAAAATTTTACGACGACTCGGGCATCATTAGTGGGGAGCGCTTTTGCTTCAACCCATTTAGACAAGTAGTCAACAGCCATGAGAATGTACTTGTTCCCTCGAGAAGATGGGAACAGGCCCATAAAGTCGATGCCCTATACGTTAAAGATCTCGCATACTTGAATTGCATTTTGGGGCATTTCGTCCTTTTGTGAGATTTTGCCTTAACGTTGACATGAGTCACATGACTTCACCATGTCGTGGGTATCGCGATAAATCATCGGCCAATAGAAACCGAAATCAAAGACTTTCTTAGCGGTGTAGTTCGCACCATGATGTCCCCCGGTGGGTCCATTATGGCAAGCCATGAGGATATCAACGGCTTCTTGGCCGTAAACACATCGTCTAATCACTTGATCTGCATAAATTCTAAACAAGTAAGGGTCGTCCCAAAAATAATGCTTCACATCCTTAAAGAATTTTTTCTTTTGTTGGGACGACATCCCTTTTACTACAAAATTCTCCGCATGGTCATTTGCAATGTCAGCAAACCATGTGGTACTAAAATCACCATGAAAAGATATCATACCAAAGGTCTCGAGAGGAAATGTTTCATTAATTTCCTTCTTCTCGAGATCACCTTGATGAGGATTTTCTAATCTTGCAACTGGTCGGCCGCGAGATTCTCTGCTCCTTTTTTATCACGAATAATGACATCAAATTCTTGGAGTAGGAGAATCCACCAGAGCAATCTCAGTTTAGCATATTTCTTAGCAAGAAGATATTTGAGAGCCGAGTGGTCCGTATACACTATGGTTTTCGACAAGACTAAATAGGACCAAAATTTCTTGAAAGCATACACCACGACTAATAATTCTTTCTCTATAGTAGTGTAATGAGCTTGAGCATCGGTCATAGTCTTGCTCGCATAGTGTATAGGCTGAAAATGTTTGGTCTTACGTTGCCCCAAGACTGCACCTACCGCAAAATCACTAGCATCACACATAATCTCAAATGGTAGGTCCCAATCGGGGGTAACTAAAATCGGAGCTTCTGTTAATTTCTTCTTAAGAATTTCAAACGTTTCAATACATTCTTTCGAGAAGATGAACGAGGTTTCTTTTTCTAGAAGATGGGTCATCGGCCGGGTGATTTTAAAGAAATCTTGAATAAATCGACGATAGAACCCGGCATGACCTAAAAAACTTTGAACACCTTTGACGGAAGTGGGATGAGGTAGCTTTGCTATTACATCAACTTTAGCCCTATCGGCCTCAATCCTAGATTTAGAAATTTTGTAACGGAGGACAATGCCCTCTTTAACCATAAAATGGCACTTCTCCTAATTTAGAACCAGATTAGTGACTTCACACCTTTTGAGCATTTTGTCTAAATAAGAGAGGCAAGAAGAGAAAGAATCCCCAAAAACCGAGAAATCATCCATGAAGACCTCCATTGTTTCCTCGATCATGTCGTGGAAAATAGCCATCATGCACCTTTGGAACCTGTCCGGAGCATTACATAAGCCGAAAGGCATACGTCGGTAGGCAAACATCCTATAAGGGCAAGTGAAGGTGGTCTTCTCTTGGTCTTGCGGGTCAATAGGAATCTGAAAGTACCCGGAAAATCCATCTAAAAAGCAATAGTATTCGTTCCCTGCTAAACGTTCAAGCATCTGGTCCATGAAAGGCAATGGGAAATGGTCTTTACGAGTAGCATCATTAAGCTTTTGGTAATCAATACAAACATGCCATCCGGTGACTAGCCTTGTAGGAATCAACTCATTATCTTCATTCGTCACAATGGTCATACCTCCTTTTTGGGCACACAATAAACGAGGCTTACCCACGGACTATCAGAGATAGGGTAAATCAATCCGGAATCAAGGAGTTTGATAACTTCCTTTTTGATCACCTCATGAATTTTTGGGTTCACCCTTATTTGATGTTGGACTACCGGTTTAAAGTCATCCTCTATTAATATTTTGTGAGTACAAAATTGAGGGTCAATGCCCTTAATGTCAGAGATTTTCCAAGCGATGGCACGCTTGTGTGATTTTAGAACCTTTAGAAGGCGGGCCTTCTCCTCATCTTTTAAGTTTATAGCAATTATGACGGGTAATTTATTAGTTCCCTCCAAAAATGCATACTCAAGATGAGAAGGTAGGTCCTTGAGCTCAAGATCTGGAGGATCATCAATAGAAGATTTTATCATTTTTAGTTCCTCAAAATGAAGTTGCTTCGGAGGGAGAGGAGATGATGGATCATCGTTCAATAACTTCTAAAGTAGAAGAATGTCTCCCTCCAGATCAAAGTCGGCATCATCAATTCCCGGTGGAATTGAATCTCTTGTAAGACAAGCCTCGATCTCTTCTAAAACGAAGTCACCTCCCTCAAAAGGAGTGAGAGAAGGGGAAGAGGTAGTAATGATAGAATCTGAAGACGGAGAGGATTTGTCACTCTTAGAACTATCCAAAAATCTGAGCACCTCTTGAGCATACTCCTCACATGTAACGTCTATGACATCGATTCGATTAACCGATTCATCATCATATCTATAGGAGTATCTCGAAGTGCGTCCGACATTAAATGTTACGGCTTCATCATTGACTCAAAGAGTTAACTCTTCGCCGTGTACATCGATTAATGCTCATGCCGTCCTCAAGAAAGGCCTCTCAAGAATGAGGGGAACCCGAGGATCGACATCATAATCAACGACAACAAAGTCGGTCGGAAAATGAAACTTTCCTACTTTAACAAAGACATCTTCGGCAGCACCAATCGAATAAGTAACCGATCGGTTTGCGAGCTCGAGAGTCATACGAGTAGGAGTAAGTTTCGTGAGCGAAACCTTCTTTCATACGGAAATAGGCATTAAGTTGATGCTAGCGCCAAGATCGGCTAAGGCTAAGCACTCTTCAAGCTCCAAAAAATCACAAGGAATGAGAAACTTGCCGGGGTCTTTAAGTTTCTCAGGCAACTTTTTAAGGAGCACCGCCGAACAATTCTCATTTAATGGAGTATTTGCCAATTCGAATAATTTCTCCTTATTACTAAGGAGACTCTTAAACGTAGAAGCGAACTTAGGCATGTGAAGAAGAGCATCCGCAAAGCTAATGTCGAAATGTAATCTTTGAAAGATTTGATGGAACTTCAACATTTGATTATTAGCTTTCTTTCAGAGCTTTTGGTCGTTAAGCTATGAAGGATAAGGAATCAAAGGTTTAGGATTAGGCTTTGGAGCAACATAGGGCTCTGGAATAGGAAGTTGGACAACTAGAGGTCGGACGTGTGCGGTACTTCCTAAACTTGTAGTTTGAAACTTGTCTTTTGTCGCCTCTAGTTCACGTTCCACTTCCTTCTTAAGAGAGAAGAAGTAGGTGAGATCGTAGACCATCATAATAAACACCACTTCGGGTAGTAATAGCTTTCAAGTCACCTCTCGGTTAGCGAATGGTATAACTATTAAGAGATCGAACCCGAGGGACATGCATTTTGAATAAAAGCTGCTCACCATATTTTATAGCTCATTTTCTGAATCTTCATGTATTCTGGAATTCATTCTTCAATTCTGTCTTCGTATTACTTATTTGATTTTGCATAGCTCTCATATTAACATCATTAGTCTTTCGTTGTAGTTTCGAGAAATCATTCGAAGGTTCAACTTAAGCTAGATAATTCTGATTTCCTTGATTGAAGTTATTTCCTCGATTCTGATTGTATCCTTGATTCTGATTATACCGGTTCTGATTGTTTTGCACATTCAGTTGAGGAAAACTGAGTGGTCTCATTTGATTTGCTCAGAAAATTATTTTTCCTCCCTGAGGACGGTTCCCGTGACCACCTTGATTGTAGGTCCTTGTGGCTGCAAAAGCATTGAAAGTGTTGCCATTAGTAGCAAGACACTCATAGTAAGGATGCGGACCACCACAAATAACATAAGTTTCTTCTATAGCTTTAACGGGAGCTGGTGAAGGGGTCTTGTTTTGAAGAAGCATAGCCTTAACAGCATCAGTAAGAGCGGTAATCTCCGGTAGATAAGCGGCGGGTAGAAAAGAAAGTAGTAGCACTACTTTTTAAACAACAGTTAATTCTTTAAGTGCGAACTTTTGACTTATTCTCAATAATAGTCAAAGCATCTCGAGGAGTACGGTTCAAAAGATTACCACCGGCGGCTGCATTTAGAGAATCTTGATCGGATTGCGTCAACGCATTGTAAAATGTGTCGATTTGATGCAATTCTAAAAAACCGTGGTGTGGGCATTTACGGAGGAGATCTTTAAAACGGTCACATGCCTCACTAAACGTTTCATCAAACCTCTGCTGAAAATTCGTGATGTCATTCTTGAGATTCGTAGTCTTCGAAGGAGGAAAGAAATAATTCACAAACTTAGAAACGAGATCTTCCCATGTATGGATAGAACGAGGGGGTTCTTTTTCAAGCCAAATCCGGGTTGCCCCTCAAGCGAAAATGGGAAAAGCATCAACTTGATAGCTTTATGTGGAACATTATTGTAGTTAAGCGTAGAAGTGATCTTGTTAGACCAACGAATATGAGAATAGGGATCACCCCTCTAAAAACTATGAAATTGACTTGAAGTTACTAGCGTAAGTAACCCGACTTTTAACTTAAAATTTTCGGCAAGTATAGCGGGAATAACAATTGCATCTCCATAACCCTCGGTGGGTGCTTGGAGTAACTCCAACATAGTACGCGTATCCGCCATAGTAGCAACGGGAGTCTCTACAATAGTTCGTAGCTCGGGTTCGACTATTTGCTTGGAACGTCTACGATTACGTCGCTTCAGAATTGTGAAAGATTCAACAATTAAATTCGATGAAGAGCGGTTGCACATGCACTAAAAAAACAAAATTCGATGAAGAGCGGTTGCACATGCACTAAAAAAACAAAATGAGTTCGTAGCTCGGGTTCGACTATTTGCTTGGAACGCAAAGGGGAAGCAAATAAAGGCATGCTAATCTAGAAATAAAGGCAATTTAATATTCTAAAAACATTAAAACAATTAATAACTAAAATCAACTAATTAACCAAAAATGACAAAATAAAACTCTTGAAACTAAAAATGCAAATTTCTTAACTAGAATATATAAAACTAATTTTAAAGAAACATAAATTATTTTTTTATTTTTTTAAACTAATTAAAACAATTTTTTATAACTAACCGACACTAAAAATATTAAACTTAATCCTAAAATTTTAAGAAAAATTTATAAAAATTCTAGATCCTATTTCTGAGGTTTACAAAGAAAAAACAATTCAAAAAGCTACTTCCAGTAAGCCGTAAAAATTCAATAAGCTAAATAAGCTAAAAACTAAAAACATATAAGAAATAAATGGAACAAGAGTATAACTGAAAAAGACCTAAAGGCAGATGGTTAAGTCATGTGTGTGTTGAGGGAGAGGTTACAGGTTCAAGTCCCGTGACTGTCCTTTTTTATAAAACATTTTTTTATTTTTCTTTTTGAAAAAGCTAAAGTTTAAGCTAGAATAAACAACTTTAATAAAGGGCTTAAAGCCAGAACTTTTTTTTAAGCTGGAAACAGGTTAATCAAAAGTGACAGTTTGGCTAGAACCACTTGGTTCCAGTCATTTAGCTAAAACTGTTTGACTCAATAAGCACTAATAAGACCAATAAGCTAATTTGAAGACCAATAAGCTAGAAACAGACCTAAACCTAGACTCAATAAGCACTAAGGACTAGAAATATGAAAATCCAATAAGCTAAAAAACATCAAAAAGTCTTAAGACAATTTACTTCAAAAACGAATTTAAAGGACTTTTACCAAATTTTTAAGCTAAGTTTTTGAACTAACAAGCACTAAGAATAAGCTAAAAGTTGAAAACAGTTTAAAGACTAGACTCTAATAACACAAATAAGCTAAACTTAAGCAAATTAGTTAAGGTAATAAGCTAGAAAAGACAAAATGAAAAGGACAGTTTGGCACTAGTTGTTTTTGGCTTTTTAAAAATGAAATTAGTCACGCAAATATGCAATTAATTCAATCATTGGCTTCTAAGAAATTAGTTAGAAATCTACCTAAGCTTAAATTTAACCGATATTTTTGTGACGCTTGCAAAATTGGAAAGCAAACTCATGCTAGTCACAAAGCCAAATATATAGTATCAACATATAGATGCTTAGAATTATTACACATGGACCTATTTGGCCCATCCGTCGTACGGAGTTATGGAGGAAATCGTTATACTTTAGTAATTATATATGAGTATTCTCGATATACATAGACTATATTTTTAGGAAATAAAACCGAACCCTTCGACGAGTTTAAAATATTTAGCAAAATGATTAAAAATAAATTAGGATGTTTCATAGTGTCAATTAGAACGGATCATAATCGGGAATTTGATAATGAAGTACAATTTGGAAACTATTGTGAGTTAAACGGAATTTCTCAGAATTTCTCCGCTCCTCGTACTTCAAATGGGGTAGTAGAAAGAAAGAACCGCACTCTACAAGAAATGAGTAGAACCATGTTAAATGAATAATCAATTCCACAAAAATTTTGGTGTAATGCGGTCGATACATCAACCTACATAATAATAGAATCTCCATTAGACATATTTTAGGAAAAACTCCATACGAGTTATTAAGAGGTAGAAAACCAAACCTTAACTATTTCAAAGTATTTGGAAGTAAATACTTTATTTTTAATACAAAAGATTACCTCACCAAGCTCGACCCAAAGTCGTATGAAGGTGTCTTCTTAGGATACTCTCAAAATAGTAAAGCCTATATAATTCTTAAAAAACAAACAATGAAAGTTGTTGGGATTCTTGATGAGACAAAATGAATAAAAGAATGAAACAAAAGGACTTAAATGCAAAAAAGAGGAATTCTTCAAAAGATGAAAGATTTTGAAGATTTCAAAAGATCTCCTTATGAAGATAGAAGATACCAGAAGATCAAGTTTAATATTTAAAAGATTTATTTGTCTTATACTTATCTTCTTATGTAAGCCTTGAAATCTCTCTATATAAAGAGATTCATAGGCGTCTGGTATAGATATCTAGAAAACTAAAGCTCCTAATGAGAGTCTAGAAAAGCGTGTGTGTGTACATGTTTAGTTAGTTAGTATAGATTAATAGTTAGTTAGTAGCCCCAAGTTATAAAGTTGGGGGAAAGGTGGAAACATATGGAATAAAGAAAACCTTGAAAACATCATTGTTCTTATTGTTATTATCCCACTGCGTAATTGTTTATCTTTGATGTTTGTAATCCTAGATTAGATCTAAACAATCTGAGCCTAAATGATTCTTTAGACTCCAAAGTTACTCTCCTAATAGCAAAGCTTATGTCATTCTCAATAGAGAAACCATGAGGGTCGAAGAATCTCTAAATGTGAAATTCGACGAAAGTCCCCCTCCTAAGACACCACCCTTAGAAGATGATGATGTTCTTGAAAATGAAAATATAGAAAGATAAGAAAAAGACTTAGAAATCAAGGAAAATGAACCATTAAACAAAGAAATTCCAAACATTAAGGAATCTAAAGATCATCCCTTAGAAACCGTCATAGGAAGTCTAAACGAAAGAACCTTAAGATCTCAAGTTCAAAGTCAAAGTAATTTCTTCTGTTTTGTTTCCCCCATTGAACCTAAAAACATAAAAAAAGCCATTCAAGATGAAAGTTGGACTATGGTTATGCAAGAAGAACTAAACCAATTTAAAACAAACTACATCTGGAGTCTTGTCCCCCCTCCTGAAAACCAAACTATTATAGGAACTAAATGGGTCATTAAAACAAGCTAGATGAAAATGGTATTGTATCAAGAAATAAAGCTAGACTTGTTGCTCAAGGATTCAATCAACAAGAAGGAATAGATTTCGATGAAACCTATGCTCCCGTACCAAGATTAGAATCTATAAGAATCCTTCTTGCATCTGCTTGTGCCCATGATTCCAAGCTTTATCAAATGGATGTCAAAAGTGCTTTTCTAAATTATTTTATTAATGAAGAAGTCTATGTTGCTCAACCTCCCGGGTTTGTTGATTTTACCATGTCTTTAAACTCAAAAAGGCTCTTTATGGTCTTAAACAAGCATCCAAATCTTGGTATGATAGACTTAAGGCCTTCCTCATCAACCACAATTACACCATGATATTAGTAGATAACACTTTATTTACTAAGAAAAGAAAATCACATATCATCATCGTTCAAATCTATGTGGACGACATCATTTTTGACTTAACTTGTCAAGATCTTTGCAATGATTTTTCAAAAATCATGCATGACGAGTTTGAGATGAGCATGATGGGTGAATTGAATTTATTCCTTGTTTTACAAATCAAACAACTAGAAGACAGAATCTTTTTTCAATCAATCAAAATATGTCAAAGAAATGCTAAAAATATTTGGTCTCGAAGACTCTAAACCTATCAAAACTCCTATGGCATCCAAAACCAAACTCACTCGAGATGAAGACTGTAACACCCCCAAAATGGGTCGCAGCGGAATATGGGTTGGCGAGTGTTACTTCATAGATCAATAGCACGAGATATGAGA
>BQNB010090462.1:0-15374 GCA_026074375.1 Tanacetum coccineum | reverse complement strand
GTGAAAGATTTGCACTAGAAACCATTTCTATATCCCATGATGAGGAACCTATTTGATTAAGTCCTGGAAACGGGTCCAGACACTTTTGATCGGTTCGTCGTCCCCTTGTTTGAATCGGATAATCAAATCTCTAAGGGCCGAGGTATGTCCTATCAGAAAGAAATGGTCAAGGAATCATGACACGAGTTGATCCCATGTCGTGATTTGAGTGGGGGTATTCTGTCAAGCCATTCTGTCGCTTTTCCTTTGAGGGAGAAGTGGAAGAATCTTAACCTAGATGTATCCCTTGTGGCTTCGTCAGCTTGTTTGTTATCGACGATGTTGAAGTAGTGCCTAATATGATGGAGGGGATCCTCGTTTTTCAATCCTTAGAATGTGCACGTGTTTTGAGTTAACCAGATGTCGCGTGAGTCGACGATTCTTCTCGTTTGTTCGGTTGGAAAGGCAATTGGATTTAAAAAACTAGAGGAATTAGGATGAGAATGTTCGTGTAAGGTCTTCGGAGGCATTGGCGGTTTGGCTCCAGTGTTGTAGGAGGAGGATGCTTCATCATCAAAGAGGTTTCTTCCGGCTATAGCAAGAGATTCGTTTTGATGTGAACATAGGGCGGCTTTCCTACGCCTCCAGAATTCTCTTTCGGGTTCGTCGAGAGGTTTCGTTAACCTCTTAACGGTGCTACGCGTCATGGTGACGGATTTACGAGATATATAACACAAAGAACAGATAGACTACGAGAAAGCTAATATGCGGAAATTAAATCTTACTTGAAAGGATTCAAGCAAGTAGAACAAGCTAAACTATGATCAAAACCTAACTATTCCCCACGCAGCAGCGCCGCCAAAAATTGTTTGCGGTTGTCGTAAGGGACTTCTACAAGAAGTTTTACAACTCCCTAGGCAGTGTACCTAATCGTTGTAGTGTAGTATAGGCAAGACTCGGGGGTTGTTATCGTTCTCTAGGAGAATAGGTTGGGAAGGTTTGATCACGGTCTAACAGAATTCTAAGGGTTGAGAGAAGATTCTTTTTGTGTTTTTATATTTTATGAAAGCATTAAATCATATGTTTGAGAGATTGGTTGGTTTTAGCTATTAAACTAAATATTAACTAAGCTACTGGTGATAACAATATAATAAAAGATTGTGCTTATTTAATCATGTATTACTCCTTAGATTGCTTCTCCTAGTGTTGTTGCTTTGTCACACTTGTGATGATCTATGTAATTATTTCCTAAGTCATGAACGAATTACATGAACCCGCCGTCTATTTAATATTCCGTTAAGGCAACACACAAGTAAGGTAGTATGAAGACTATTACAAGGCCCCTAAGAGTATATTAAATGCATTTGAAATATATTAAGAGTGGATCAACCATATAAGGGGCAAGGTAGTATGAAGACTGTTACCCGATGGTATCCTTTCTACACAATCATGTTTTCCTAGACATATCAACAGCGATACAGACAAAAGCTGGTTTTCTAAGACCTAACATGCATATTCATCACAAGAAGCAACACCACTAAGATCTACATCCTAGGTTTCATACAATCATAAATAAACACAATAGAAGGTTTAGCCAAGCATGTTAAAGATAAAATAAGAACAGATAAGAATCACACAAGACATATTGAATGATTAAGATAGTCTTACTTGATTAAAACATGAATTGAAGGAAGTACAATAGGGTTTTGAGGCCCTAAAATCGTCCCTAACAGCTGCTAAATGAACTAGGGTTCGTCCCTTTCTTTTACTCTAAAGTTACATACTTAAAACCCTAAAAACAGATTTGTATATATAGGAAAATCGTTGTGACGGCGTCGCGTTTTAATTGTGATGCCGTCATGAGTAGAATATTCTAGATAATAGGCTGGGTCATGCATTCTGACGCCGTCTTGAGATCTTGTGACTTCGTCTCGAGATGAGTTGTGACGGCGTCACGTGTAATCTGTGACGCCGTCTCCAGCTTTTGAGTAGAAATTCTTAAGAGATGTTGGTGAATGTCCGTAGTCTTGTCCGTTTCTTCTCCAAATGAGCCCAAGTCACGTGTATTTCCTCTAAATGCCTTCCAAATGGTGAATACCTAAAAAGGAATGATCAAGTACCTATTTTGGGCATAAATGCACGATTTAGGAGGTTAAACGACCCTGAAAAAGTGTATAAAATAACACCTCGTCAGGAAGCTGGTCAAAGGAAGCCAGAGACACAATGGACACCTGAGGAGAGAAAAGCTAATAACTTAGATCAGCAACTCACAAGTCTCATTATGTTTATGCTTCCAGATGACCAAATGAACTCTATCATAAACTGCTTAACTGCAAAATCCACTTAGAATGACCTGATACTATATCGTAAGGGGCCCTTTGATGTGAAAGAAAGTAGGGTCATGGACCTGAAGTTGTGCTATAACACCTTCAAATTCAAAGAAGGTGAATCTCTAACACAAACTTTCACCAGATATAAAGATTTGATGAATAAATTAGTAAATGATGGCATCAAACTTTTAAACCTTGAGATAAATACTGGTTTTATAAATGGGTTACCAAAGAAGTGGCTAGCTTTCTGCCAAAGTCTCAGAAACAAAAATCATGTGAAAGAATCTAAGCTTGCTTCTCTATTTGGTAAACTCAAATATGAAGAAAACCTTATAAACAGTATTTATGATACTAACCAAGAGAAAACTCTTGTCCCTACAACTCCACTGTCAACTGCCTCTTTCTCTTCCTTTATTGTCCAGGACTTTCAAGATAGTCCTGATGATGAAGAGGATTCAAGAAGCAGTCAAGAGTACATGAATGACATTGAATAAGAATACCAAGCAAGAGCTCTTTTAGCCAAATCTAAAAGGTTCTTCAAAAAGGGCACTCAAAGTTTAGCAGTGCAAAAGCAACTGACCAAACTGAATGCCATAAATGTGGCAAGAAGGGTCATTTTGCAAGAGACTGTTGGTCAAAGACATCAGTTCCTTCATATCAGTCACCTTTTCAACCAAAACTTCTCCATTCATCTGAACACAAACCTGAACCGAGGCATACCAAAGACTTTGAAGCCAAGTACAACAAAGTCAAAGCTAAACTAGCCCTCCTCAGTTCTAGTGCCTCAGCTCCCAGTTCATCCTCAGGCAAAAACAAAGGTCTAATTGCTGAATCATATGATTGGGATGAAGAAGAAGTGTCATCTGATGACAATGATGTAACTGAAGTAAAAGCTCTTATGGCTCTTGCTGATGAAGAAAGAGTTTCTGTTGGCAAAGAAAGTGCCAGAAATGGTGAATGGATTAAGATCTCTATGAAAAAGGTACACACTCTTCTTGAAATGGAAGATAATGATGATAGAAAATCCTTTCTAGATTATCTGTGTATTGATCTAAACTATGTTGAAGAACAAAGAAACAATCTCATGTCAAAACATAGAAATCTTGTTCAAGAACTAAATACATGCAAAGAACAGCTTTTGGTATTAAAGCAAGCAAAGCTTGATCTTCTTACCATGCAGCATGTAAACACTGAGATTCTCAAAGAGAATCAAAACTTAAGAAATGAACTGAAAGAGCTAACTTCTATTACAGAAGCATGGCTAAACAGTTCTAATAAAGTTAATCAGTGTATCAGTGAACAAATTCCTACTCAAAAGAAGAAAATCTTAGGAATTGACCAACTCACTGAAGATACCTCCAGCTCTGGGCCAAAAGACCCAGTGTTTGTAAAGTCTTCAGCAGATAACTCAGAGGTATCTATTACTGGTAGTAATAAACCTAAGTTATCTGAAGCTGAAGATTCTACTCTGTCAAATCATGATACTGGTAAGGTACCCTCAAATGAGTCACAAAGAAACACAACTGACCACTCAGTTGTTCACGCACTCGGGTGGTTAATGCACTTAGCAGTTTATGCATTTATTTTTCCTCATACTGAAAAGTGCGCCGAACTTTGGCCAAAACCGCCATACTTTCTGCATATTCAGCAGTTGGCCTTATTCATGGTTGTAGATAATTTAATTCTCTTTCTGTGGCCGCTTGAATCAACTAAAACGGAGTTTGTATGACCGAGTTATGGCCAAAACAGTAGACAGGTGTCGGGAGATCTTTATCTTGAGTTATTTCTTCGTTTAAGCTTCAAATCTTCGTGTATTCTTCCGTTTTCTTCCACGACACGTCATATGAACCTACAATAGCAAATATACTCGATTAAGTACCAAAAGTTCATGAGAAATGATCAAATAACGCCGCTAAAAACATGTATAATTTATGCGTTATCAAATATGTCAATGATCTGCTGAGAAAGTATGACAAAATTGGTTCATCAGTGAATACTCAAATTGTGCCCCCTAACATGTTAGGACCTGATCTCAATGGCAAAGCTGTAAATGAGTCTTAGTATAGAGGTATGATTGGATCACTAATGAACCTAACTGCAAGCAGACCTGACATTCAATTCTCAACTAATCTCTATGCATGACATCAAGTAAACATAAGGAATCCCACCTTATTTTTGTTAAGAGAATTTTCAAGTACCTAAATTGTACTCTTGGTCTTCAGTATCCAAAACATTCAGGTCTTGACCTAAAAGGACACTGAGACTATGACTGTGCTAGATGCAACATGGATAGAAAAAGCATTCAGATGCTTGGCAGTTGCTTGAAGGCAGCTTGTTTGTTGAAGGCAAATAAGCAAGCAATCTGTAGCTGATGTTCTCAAACTGTAAGCGATAAGATATAGCTTGTGCTGGATGTTTGTGCTTCATACTATGGATAAAAGAGTCATCCTGACTATGATATCATATATGAAAAGTTACCCATAACAATCTAATTATGCACTCAAATACAAAACTGGTTGATATCAGATCAAGAATCATACTCTCAAATGGGACATTGAATTCTACTTCATTCCCACTCAATATTAACTTTTTGATATCTTCACCAAGCCTCTGGATGATCCAACCTTCAAAAGGATGATTGTTGAACTAGGTATGCATGACATTGGTCAAACCTCAAGCTTTGTACTGATGAAGAAAAAGAAAACCTGAAGCTTCGCGCTTTATCCAAAAAACTGAACAAACTTTCATATTGTTAAATGTTAGTTCAGTTTTTGATATTACTTTAGCCTGCTTATGTGAAGTAACAGAAAAATCCACATATGTCTCATTCATGGTCATTTGCATGGCTTGTGTGGTTTCGTCTTTTTTTTTTTGCTTCGTTGGAGCACATTATTATTGGTCAAGTACGAATGAACAAAACATGATTTATTTATTTTCTTCAGTTCAGTTTATAAATATGATTTTATCACATTCTTCATATTTCTTGCGTGTGAAGTACTGAGCAATCACTATTATCCCAGTCATGGTTGCATGAGCATTTGGGGTTTTGTCGCCTTCGCTGAAAGATTGATGATGAAGATTACAATAATCTGTTCAGCATAACATAACACCAAACCTGAACCTAGTCCAGCTTTTTCAAACATCAATCTCAAGGTCAGTTTTAAAACAAATGTGATTCTCAAAAGTAATATTATTTTATTAAAATAATTTCCTTTTCAAAGAAGTTGTTTAATTAAAATATATTATTATTAGGACATCAAAAGGTTAGAATGACTCATTATCTTTCTCTCACCTCCTCGTTTTTTTAGTGAATAGATAGTGTTTCACTATTCTAGGTGTCAGATGCACGCTTTGTTGACTTTCATTTAATACAAAGTTTAACACTCATGTTGAAAACAAACCCTAAACATTCCTCATAACTTCATAAACCCTAGATATCTTTTCACCAACTTTTAACTTCCAAATGGCAGTTATCAAATTGTCAAAGATAAAAGTGAACATTCTCAAATCATATAATCCACCACACCTATCACAATTCATTTTCTCACAAACACATATTAAATTCACTAAAAACACACACACTCATAATCCAAAACAAATCAAATAATCAAAACCCTAATCACATCAAATGGCAAACCAAGAATAAAATCCTCCACAACAAGAACAACCCTTTGTTGATGTCTAAACAAGCAGCTTCAATCTTGATGATATTCATCCCAACAAAAAACAATGAGGTTGATCTTCTATACCCAGAACACAATAACAAGGATCACTTCAAATGTGTTTCTGATTTCATTTCCAAATGTTGCCTTAGAAAACCATTTACCAGATCTCCAAACATGTATAAGGAATACCTAGCTGAGTTTTGGTACTCAGCTAAAGCTCTTGAAAACTCTAAGACATGTTTCTTGATTATTTAATTTTATATCGAAATAAATGAGGTTTCCTTCTCAACCCCCACTGGTGGTATCTATGGTGAAGTAGGGGTAAACACCTTTAGGAATGCCATTGGTGCACATTACCTCCCTCACTCTAGCGAGTATGTTGCACCACCGTCTATTGACATAGTGAGGCCATGGTTTGAAACAATTGGGTATGGAGAAGTTGTTCCTGCCAAAGGGACTCTCAAAAAGAGTCTTCTTTCTCCTAGGTGGAGGTTACTAATGGCATAGATTATCTAGTGTTTAGGAGGTAAAACTAAAGGTTTTGATCAGATTACCAACAAAGATGCCATTATACTGTATAGTCTAGCAAATGGGATCAACATTGACTATGCCAGTATCTTTTGGGAAGACATCATCATCAAACTGAACAAGAAACATAGGGAAAAGGTTGTACCATACACTAGATTTCTATCTCTATTGATGATGCACAAGATGAAGGAAGGCTATGGAGATAGAGAACTCACACTCTACCCTACTCAAGTCTTCAGTGTCAACAATTAGGCACTGAAGCCCAACCAACCTGAAGAACCTCCCTTCACAGACCACATGTTGGCTATCTGCGTTGTTGATACGCCAGTGGTCTTTAAAGCTCCTAAAACCTCTTCCAAAGCTGAGAGTGTTTCCTAAGGAACAAAGCCTGGAGCTAAACCTGGACACAAGAAGCTTTCAACTTCTTCAAAACAACCCTCTATGTCCAGCAAAGATGCAACAAAAGGTGAGTCCTCTAAAGCACCCACCAGTTCCAAAACTGGCCATTCTAAGAAAAGAAAAGAGTCTAGCTCGGCCAATGCGACTCAAAAACCAAGCCGAGCCTTCCAGTTTTTACACATGTGGATAATTGGATATGCATAAAGAGAAAAGCAAGCAACTAGTGGCCAACCTCTTTAGGGTCACCAGTGAAGAAGACCTTTCTCATCTCAGTAGTGGTATGTCCTCATGTACTTTAAAATGAGGCTATTATTTAGATTCTTTCAGTATTCACTCTAAGTCTTGCAATTAGGGAAATGATGCTTAGTAGGTTTCTAAAACTGAAGCATGATCCTGGAAAATCTGTCTAGTAATTTTGTACCTCAACTACAGGGTTTATGAAGGAATCAAAAACACTCTATTATGATCACTTATTTGCAGTACTGACCACATGCTCTTGCCAGACAAAACCAAATACTGTTATTGAAGGGTTGGAATCTGTCCTCACATAAAACCTAGAACAAGAAAAGAGGGGCCAACTCCATTGCTAGACAGGTTAGGGAAGAAGAAGCCTCGATCACAATCAAGTTAGAAGATCTAGCAAAGCTGGTATCACATGTGCAACCTAGCTTCAAAGACCTAGACTTTCCTGAAGATGATCCTGTCATTGTTGTTGATGATAGTGATGAAGATGAGGAGGATTAAGGTTTCCCACTAACTACTTGAAGACACAGCAGTCTCAAAATCTATCTCACAAGTCTTCTTAGAAATTCAAGAGCTTACTAACCAGGTCCTTATTCTTCAGTCTCAAAAGCACAAACTAGAAATTAAGAAGGACTCAAAGTTGAAGTACTGAAGTTTGCTCTCTTTTTAAAGCTCAACTTTTTCCCAATATAGGAAGCTCAATTGCTTTCTAGACCTTCCCTCCAAGTTTAATGAACTGACTGAAGAAGTAAAAGGGTTAAAGCAACAAGTTCATGAATTGGAGATTGAGCTACCAGGAGATTTGAAAGAAATTCCCTCCAAACTGAAAGAGTTTACAAAGACTATCACAAGTCTTAAAGCATAAGTTGCTAAAATGAAGACACTTTAGTGGGAACTTCCAGCGGAATTTGTTTTACTACATGTACAAGTTGCATCAATTCAAGCTAAGCTAAAAACCTTGGATGCTCTTCCAGGTCTCTTGCTAAACGTCATAAAAGCTTTGAACAAGTTTGCTCAGGTTTTAGAATCTGTCTCATCAAAAGCTAGAGATCAAAGTGTTCCTTTAGCAGGCCAAGCTGACACTATGCCTGCTGAGGGGGAGAAGAAACACAACACCAGCACCATCTCCCTGTTTTTTCAAAGAAGAGCTGAAAAGTATGCTTGGAAAGAAACCTGAACAATCAACAACCAAAACCAACAACGCCACCTGCTACAACCATTATTCCTCCTATCATTACAACCACAACAACTCAAATGCAATCTCCTCCTCAAAATCCACAAAAAGGCTCCTCTCAACTTGAGGGGGAGCATATCAAGAAAGACAAGGGCAAAAAGGCTATGTCTTCAAAGGATGCTGAAGAAGTGAGTACAGAAAGTGATTCTGATGATGAAACACACACAGTGCTGGCTCCATGGTGAATTTCTAAGAAAAAGGGATTTCAAAAATGTTTTACTTTGTTCACTGAAGATGAAGAACATGTCCTTTAACTAAAGAACAAACCGGGTGCACAAAAAATAGAGGAATAGGCTAAAGTTGAAGCGTAGACGTGAAGGTGAATAAAGAAAGAAAGAGCTGGTTGATCTTCTTGGTCCATACAGGGGTGACAAAGTACTACATGATAATTTACAGTATGACACATACTGTGACAAATTCCCCCACAACACCCCCCCCCAACCACCACCCAACCCCCCCCCCCCCCCAAACCCAACCCCAACACACACCCCCCCCCCCCCACCCCACCACCCCCCCCCCCCCCCCCCCACCCCCCCCACCCCCCCCCCCCCCCCCCCCCCCCCCCCCCCCCCCCCCCCCCCCCCCCCCCCCCCCCCCCCAACCCCACCACAAACCCACCCACAACCACACATTGCATAGAAAAAGCAAATTAAGAATCACACTAGTGATTAATCGTTGACTAGAAAGGGTCCAATTAGAGATGATGATACAAGTATAAACATTTTGAGTTCAAAGCCAGTGACTTACTCTTGGTGAATTGAGAAAAGTTTTAAAGCCTGCCTAACAAAAAAGGTCTAAAGGATGAATGTCAACTAGAAAAACAATACGGAACGAATGGGATCATCTGGTACAATTGAAGTGAACTAGGAATCGACTTGGATAGACCTCTAAGTGAACAGGATCCTTTGGATAGACTGAATGATCTAGCAAACAAGAAAAGAAAGCATGTGATGACATTTCACACTTCTTCAAAGCTAACAAAAAGGCTCAATTCTATCAGTTCAAATATGAAGATTCATCCAGCTGGTACTGTGCTCAATAAACATGTCCTATATATGATTTTTGTTTAAAATCACTGTCACAGACATGATTTTGTTACCTTTGAAGGATTTAGAGATTTCTCAAACACCATGTTTTTTTTATATTGTACAAGAAACTCTTCTTCGACTTCACCAAGGTCAGGGCTTGATGATCATGCCAGGACTTTAGTTCTCTTTGCTTGCTGAATTGATAAAGAGAAATTGTACCCATCAAGTATGAGGAGTAAGTTGAGCAGCTAAGGCAATAGAATGTAATCTTTTGTAATAACTTTATCTTTTGAATTTGTATTGTAATGAAAGTTAAAATGAAAGGTTATTAGTTTATGTTGTTCAATTTATATCAGTTGTGTAAGAAGAAGTTGTTTTGCTCACTTACAACTGATTTTAACTTAGGCTATTTGTATATTCAAATAGGGGGAGATTGTTGGGTTCAGTTCCTGAGCCCTTCAGTCTTTCAGTAGATTTAATTAAATTCCCTTTTAAGTATATCAAGATGACGTCTTTACAGTTTGAGTCGCATGAAGTTTTTTTCAGCGCGTCAGCTTTCAGGTCCTTAGAAGATTGGGAAATATCTTCACTTCAGGTTTCTGCAGCGGTTAACCAAAAAAAAAAAAAAAAAAACTGAAAAAAAAAAATAAAACAAACAAAAACGGGACTTTTGGTAAGAATTCAGTTCAGCTTGGTTGCACAAGTACCCCCCCCCCCCCCCCCCCGCTAAACGTTGTTTCTATCTCCTTACCAGAAAGTTGAAACATGTTTGTTTCATTCTAGAAGAGTTTTTAAGGAGGGAAAAGGTTGCTTTATTCAAAGGAATAAGTAATCTCCTTGGGAAAAGTACTCTAGTTGGTATAGAAGTACAACAACTTTCCTTAAAGGACTGTACCTAGTACTAGAAAGCAAACGTGCATTAAATGGTAGTTCAACTACCCATTTAATGTTCGCCATGTAGTCTAGGTTAAACCTCCTAATCCCTTTGCCTATAAAAGGAAAGGGATTCTCATAGTAAATGTCATCTCTTTCAATTAATGTGATACAAATTGAAGAGTTTATTTATCCCTCAAACAAACTGAACGGTACTACTGAAGCTGAAGCTTTAGTTTATTCATAAGTAGTTTATTTTCTTACTCTCTTAACTTTGGTTAGAGTTTAAGTTCGAATGAGATAACACCCCAATTGTCATTCAACCACCTTGCTATTCCGCAAGTAAGGTGTGTCATAGATTATTTATTTGATTCTAATAAGAACCTATACGTTGAAAAGTACTTGTGTCGTTTTAATCTGTTCTTTATATTTTTTATATATATTGTTTAAAACTCATTTGTTTCCATGAAATTGATTAGTTTATTGATTAAACCTTATATCAGAATCAAGGACAACAAGAAAGACATGAGTTCTTCGTATACGTACAACATCGTGTATTTATTTACATACACAATAATTCGTGCTTTCACTTTGATATTAATAATCTTGTGCATATATATGGTTGTATTTTAAAAACAACATATATGTTGTATTTTTAAAACAACATGTATGTTGTATTTTTAAAATATAAAGTCTAAAAATATAAAGTATAAAGGTATTTGTTTATTTTTGAAGTTATTTAAAAACAAATAAACTTATAAATTTACACTTAACTCCATATAATTTATTTAGAGAGATTTACATCAATATCCTAAAAAATTTGAATATTACATCAATATCCTTTTAAATTTTATTATTACATAAATATCTTTTCAAAACTTAAAAAATACTCATATATATCTAAAAGTGTAATTTATATATAATTTAATCAATTAATTTTCAATATTTTATTTAGATATAATTTAGCATACTATATTTATTACCTTTTTACCCCTCTCAAGATGTATAAAATGGTAATGAACTGAATAAACTTTTTTTCGCAGATCTCTTTTTCATCTCTTTTTTTCCTTAGTCATCTCATGATGTTGGATTAAACCATGCTTACTTACATCTATTTTTTTCGTAGATCTTTTTTATCTAATTTTTGCCTTACTTACAATCAAGGCTGTCAAGATCGCGATCCCACCTGGGATCGTTTTTGTCTTTGCAAGATCGAGATCGTAAGATCGGATCGAGATCGTAAGATCCTACCAATTTATTATGTTCTGTAAGCAACGGATAAACGAGTCAAACTATTTTTATTTCTACTCATCATCAAATATAAATTTATATAATATCCTCTTGAAAATGTCAAAGTTTCAATTTGGGGAAAGTAGATAATTAGGTTTATTGATTAGAAAATCTAGGAATGAAACGTCAATACTTGTTACTGAGATCAGCGGACTCGTATTGTTTTTTTTGGCCTAAAAAATATTGGGCTAGTAAGTATGTAAGTCAATAAGTTAGTAACTTGGTAATTTGGTAAACTCGTATCGACACGCGATCCTACGATCTTACGCGCGAGTTTACGATCCTACTTGCGATCCTACCTCTGATGGGATCCTACATCGATCCTACACGATTTTATCAGGTGAACACATAAGATCGTACGATCTTACGTGTAAACTCGCGAGTTTGACAACCTTGCTTACAACCATGTGGAATAACTTTATTAGTGTATTTGTGGTAATGGGTTAATGGGTTTGTAACATCGTTTATCATAACTGCAAATGTGCTTTGTACAGAAGGCTTTTCCTTCAAGCTTTTAGTGGACCTTATTAAAGTTTATGTTTTTTTTAATCATAAGTAAAGAGATTATATGAACAACACATTTTTGTAGACTGGAATTGTATGATGTATGTGCGCATTGAAATCGAAAGGGACGTGAACGAAACTGGACGAGCAAAAAGTAATCTTGATGGGGAAGAAGACGTCAATGTCAAATAAATGTCTATATTTGATTTGAGGATAAGGGTAAAAATGTAATTTGACTGGTGAAATTAATATTGAAATAAAAGTTTCAAGATAAAACTAGCTTAAATTTGATTGAATTATTGATTTGGGTACACGTTTTGAAAGATATAGATGTTATTTTCAAATTTTAGAATGATATTGATGTAATATTAAAGTTTTATAAGGATATGAATGTAAATGCTTAATTTATTTAAAATTCAGCCATTAAAGTTTTATTAATTACTTTTTTTTTAAAGTTTTTTTGGTCACAAATTTGACACATATTTTTATGTGTTTTTTTTCTCCGTCAAATTATTCCACAAAAATTTCAATTTTGACTAAATTGGATTCAATTTGGACTTCTTTTAACCAATGAGATCGCACGATTTTGCATACGTGTCAAAATCAAGCGACCTGATTGGTCTAGATTTTTTTTCTATAAGATTGTTTTGCTAAGAAAACTCCAAATTGATGTAACTTTTTTGTGCAATACGTAGAAGGGGGTGAATACGTTTCTGTTTAAAAACTTTAAATCTTTTGTATCAAATCGCCATTCAAGTTAGATGTAATATGAGAGGTCTCGATAATAGATTTATAATAACAAGGGCATATCTTAACAATACAAGCACAACCACAATATTAACTACAAAGTACTACACAATCACAATTAACACAATATACGCAACTATCCACACAATCATGAACACAATGCAAATATAAAAGTAAAGCGATAAATGTAAATAAAAGCGTAAATAGATAGGTAAAAGGAAATGAAAACCGGACATGGTGATTTATAGTGGTTCGGTCACGAAGCTCCTCTTCGCCCTACTCCACTCCCCGAGTACCCAACTCGAGAGTTACTTCACTAGTCAACAAGCTCCCTCCTTGGCGGAGAAAACCATACAAGTTGCTTACATTGTTTTTCGACACTAAGCTAGGTGTCGAGTTCTTCTTCGAGTACAACCAAACCCGTTATGTTTTATGGCCCAACATAACAAGCCTTGTGTTTTAAGGCCTAAATACATAAATCGTGTCGCTTACATTATTTTCCAACACTAAGCTAGATGTTGAGTCTTAATCTTAGCTAGAACCAATCTACCACCCACACTTGTATTTTGAGGACTAAAATACTAACCGGATCTCACACTTATGTTTCGAACTAACACACTAGCCAGATCTAACTACTACTAAAGATTGAAAGACATGGACTTGATATATATGTAACAAATGTTACAAATGGACTAACTTGACTACATAACTTCGTATCTTGACGATGACGAAAGTTCTTCTCTTGCACTTGAGGAAAGAAAGAATGGATAGAAGATTGGATCACATTTAAACAAGATTAAACAAGTTAAATGATCAAAGATGTAGAGAGATGTAGTGAGATTTAGAGAGAGAAAGAACTAAAAGAAATCTGTACAAAAGGGTTGCCAAAAATGTTGGGAACAGTCCAGTATTTATAGGCAAGGGAGGGGAGCGTCTTTACTGTAGACGGTCCCACGGTCCTAGATATATCTGGGAGCCGTTCTCCCTATAAGGGTGTCGTCCTAGGTAGACGCTCTCTTTTTTGTCTTTTAGTGGGAATGTTTATCTGGTGCATTTTTGTCCTTTTTGGGGGAGGGAAACCAGATTTAAATATTTTATTAATTAAATAAAACATTTCCTGATTAATAAAAATATTTTGTATATTTTTATTTTTATAAAAAGGTTTTATTACATTTGTAAAAATGTAAGGTTTAAGACAAAAAGGTTTATCTTTGATCATCCTATGAGTTTAATGTTTGTTTGTACATACCTTACGTGATTTACGTCGGGTGCAAACAGATGTCAGTGTTGATGCAGACTTGAGACGTCGAGAGATGTAGATGCATGTATGCATTGATGATTTGTGATTACGAGTAACTTGCGCATTTTACATTACGTATTACAAGTCACATGTTTGTCATCACCAAAACATAAAGAGACCGTATAGATTAAATATCATAATATTTGCACTAACAATCTCATCTTTTTAATGATAACAAACTATGTAAACTACAACACATAGTAAAGTTTAAAAGCTACTCGTTTACACTCCCTTCTCCCCCTTTTGTCGAAGCAAAAAGTTATAATAGGTTGGAGGTTTGAGAAGAAGACATGACAATAGGGCACGTGCTCCAGGTATATATGTCGGAGGAATGAGAAGAAGATTGGTGCTCCGAGTATATTGGTTTGAGGTATGAGGAGAAGACATGAGAAATAAAGGTGAAGATGATTGTGTGTTCCTTGGATAGTTTAGACGAGGTTATGAGAAATGAGAAGCAGACTAGAAAATAAGGTAGGTACTTCAAGTATATAAGTTTAAGGTATGAGAAGAGGACCTTAAGGTTGAGGGCGATTTTGAAGTGGAGGAGGTGAAGTATTTGGAGTATGAATGAGCCCTTCATCGTATTTTACAATCCCCGATCCTATCTTCCTATAAAGGTGAGCTTGAATCATCCCAGTGAAGTCTTCTATCATCACGGTTTAACCAACTCTATGCTATTTGCCCAAATATCTCCTAGCTCCCCCTTGCTTATTTCATCCCCATGATAATGACAAACCTTGCAAAGTGACTCAAGCGGATCCATGGATCAAATAAATTACAATCGAAACTCAAGACGTTCGATGAATGCAATTTAAATGAGCAGGACACTTGTAAGTGCTCCCCCTAGGTGTAAACTCCTCCTTGTTTGGGCACCAAGGAATCAAGATATAGATGTGTGCTACAAAACAAAGTTAGTAGACAAGTGCATATATATATATATATATATATATGTGTGTGTGTGTGTGTGTGTGTGTGTGTGTGTGTGTGTGTGTATGTGTGTGTGTGTGTGTGTTACAATTCACATTTTCAGGTCATTTTACGTCAATAAATATTCAACTATTCATTTTAAACTTTTACGCGTTCACTTTTAATTTCAACCGTTTAGTTTAATCGCGTAAACTAAAAATCAACAATCAACGTCAACTGACATTAAATAAATAAAAGTTTACGTTAAACAAGTGTTATATAATTATTACGAAGATAATTTTTAACTTTTCACATTTTATTTTTATACGTTACGTAAAACGTTTACAT
>BQNB010090461.1:0-27140 GCA_026074375.1 Tanacetum coccineum | reverse complement strand
AGTTGGAGATTCATGGTGAAAGTATCTCACAAGAATATGTGAATCAGAAGTTCTTAAGAAGTTTGTCACCAGAATAGAACACACATATCATTGCCTGGAGGAACAAGTCTGAGATAGATACATTAAGCTTGGATGATCTTTACAACAACCTGAAGATCTATGAACCAGAGGTTAAAGGGACATCTAGCTCAAGCTCAAACACACAAAACGTAGCCTTTGTGTCCTTAAACAACACCAGCAGTACAAATGAAGCAGTTAATACTGCTCATGGTGTTACAACTGCTAGCACTCAAGCTACTGCTGTTAACTCAACAACAATTAATAACTTGAGTGATGCTGTTATATGTGCTTTCTTTGCAAGTCAACCAAACAATCCATAACTTGACAATGAGGACTTCCAACAAATTAATCTTGATGATTTAGAAGAGATGGACTTGATGTGGCAGATGGCTATGCTAACAATAAGGGCAAGGAGATTTTAGAAGAACACTGGAAGAAAGCTTACTGTTAATGGTAATGAGACCATTGGGTTTGATAAGTCCAAAGTGGAGTGTTACAACTGCCATAAAAGGGGACACTTTGCAAGGGAGTGCAGGGCTCCTAGGAAAAAGAAATCTAGAATATGGAGAACAAAGGATAGGGTTGTGCTAGTTCATTTTTACTTGCTTATTTTTGATGGTGAAAAAGGTCTTTGGGTTTTTTAAAAACTGTGATAAAAAGAGACTTGGGTGTCTTTGACTTAACAAGTCAAAAGACAAGGGAGTTTTGACAGCTTCTTAACACTCTCAAAACACACTCTTTTTTGACACTTGAACTCACACTCACAAGTGCTTAACCAAATAAGCACTTGTGATGTTTATGAAAATCTAACAGTCTCAAAGAGGTTTCATAGACTTTTGAAAAACAATTCCCCAACTAAAAATCTTTTAAAAACAGCTTTAAACTAGCTCAAAGCTTGTGCTTAAACTGACTAAGTGACCATAACCCAAAGATAAACCTTTTTGACCCGTTTTGAATGCTATCCCAAACACCCCTTTACTTTGAGCTGTCAAGCCAAAGTGACCTTAAAATCTATTTTAACACTAAAATTATTAAAACCTTTTATCTACTCTTACTAATATTACACTAATTAAGCTATTTTGACCCTAAAACTTGCAGCTTATTAATGGAAATAAGCCACTTTCTCTCCTAGCCCTTTACACTAATATAGACAGTTTTAAAAGATAAACTAAGATTATACAAAATTTATTCAATGAAAACTTAAAACAGATAAATAACAAGTCTAAACAACATGTTTGCAAAGAATTGACAGGAAATGAGAGTAAATAAGCAAATGTTTTAAGTTAAAATTAAGCTAGAATGAAATTTAGGAAATGAAACCTTGGTTTTTTGTTGTCTCAGAACCAAGCCACTCTATCTGAGTGAGTGGCTTAAAAACTTGAAACCTAATGGCACCTTGCCTCTATTCCCTGAGCTAAAAGCTCAATAAGCTAATATTAGCTTATTTCTTCATAAGCTTCCAAAATCACACTTAATTGAACATTTATGAACTAAATTCAACTGAAAACAGTATTTAAGAGCTTTTAACAAATTTTAAACTGAGTTTGAGCTTATTAACAAGAATAAGCTCAAAGGAGCTTATTGAGAGCTTATTGAGTAAAAATAGCTTAAATTTTCATTAAAACTGAGAATTACAAGTGCATAAAAGAAATTAACTTAAAAACACTTTAAACTACTTTATGATATGAAGGCAAGAAGTATGTTACTGATGGCACTTCCTAATGAACATCTAATGATATTTAATCAATATAAGGATGCTAAGACCTTGTTTGCTGCTATACAAACAAGATTTGGTAGTAATGAAGCCATAAAGAAGACTCCGAAGACTCTTCTAAAACAAATGTATGAAAGCTTTAGTTCTCCAAGCATAGAGTCTATTGAATCTATTTTTAACAGGCTTCAGAAGATTGTAAGTCATCTGGCTATCTTGGGTGAAAATATTTCACAAGAAGATCTTAATTTGAAATTTTTAAGAAGTCTCCTTTCTGAGGGGAATACTCATGTTGTGGTATGGAGAAATAAACCTGTTCTAGACACAATGAGCTTTGATGATCTCTATAACAATTTCAAGATTGTTGAACAAGAGGTTAAAGGAACTGCAAGCTCAAGCTCAAGCTCAAGTTCTCAGAATATGGCTTTTATGTCATCCCCTTGCAGTACTAATAAAGTTAATACTGCTTATAGAGTTAGTACTGCTAACACTTAAGTCAGCCCTGCTAGCACTCAAGTTAGCACTGCTAGTACTCAAGTTAGTACTGCTAACTTAAGTGATGACACTGTTTATGCATTTTTGGCCAGTCAACCAAATGGGTCTCAGCTTGTATATGAGGACCTTGAACAAATCCATGAAGATGACATAGAAGAAATGGATTTGAAATGGCAGTTAGCATGGGTCGCGATCCCGCGAGGGTGAGCTAACTCTAAAAACCCGTCCTTAGTTCGGATTACTGAGCATGAGGACAAGAAGGTTTTTCCTGAAAACTGGTAGAGAGATCACTATCAATAAGAGTGACACAACTGGATATGACAAGTCAAAGGTAGAGTGTTTCAACTGTCACAAGATGGGACACTTTGCAAGGGAATGCAGAGGACCTAGGAACCAAGATAGAAGGAACATGAATCAAGGCAGCTCTATTAGGATTGTAAATGTAAAAGAAACTTCTTCGAAAGCCATGTTAGCTATTGATGGAGTTGGTTTTGACTGGAGCTATATGGCAGATGATGAAGTCCTCACAAACATGGCTCTAATGGCTTTTTTAAACTCGGAGGTACATAATGACAAAACTTGTTCAAAAACCTGTCTAAAAAGCTTCGAAACTCTTAAAACTCAACTTGATGATTTAAGAATAGAGTTTAACAAATCTAAGTTCAATTTAGAAAATTATAAAAGAGGGTTAGCATCTGTAGAAGAGAAACTTATCTTTTACAAAAAGAATGAGGTTATTTTTTGTGAGCAACTTGCTGTCCTAAAAAGAGATATCTCATATAAAGACTCATAAATTAGTATGCTTAAAAGTGAGTTAGAAAAGCTTAAGCAAGAAAAAGAAAGCAATCAACTTAAAATTAAAAAATTTGATAATGCTTCTAAGAGTCTAGACAAATTAATAGGGAGTCAGATACCTGATAAAAGTAGAAAGGGTCTGGGGTTTGTAAGCTATAATGATGTTCTACCTCCTCCTACAGGGTTATTTTCACCCCCAAACCTTGATTTGTCTAACTCTGGTCTAGAGGAGTTCCAACAACCTGAGTTTGAAGGCTATGGACCTAAGACTAGTAAGAATGTCAATGAAGATACTTTTAATGATGTTAGGGAATCTCCTGATGCCCCAATGGTTGAGAAGTTGGTGTCAGATGATAAGTTAGAGAAGAAAACTGTTTTTTGTACTGTTGCTAAGATAGAATTTGTTAGATCTAAACAACAAAAAAATCCAGTTAGAAAACCAGTTAAGAATGCTGAGATGTACATGTCACAAAGTCATAGGGGAAATCAAAGAAACTGGAATAATCAGAAGTCCCAATAGCTAGGAAGTGACTTTGTGATGTACAATAAAGCTTGTTTTGTCTGTGGAAGTTTTGACCATGTGTAGGCTAACTGCAATTACCATCAAAGGGAAAGGGTGGTATCTGAGAATAATTATACAAGGATGAATTACAATTATTCTGCTAAAAAGGCTCACCCTAGTGCTCACAAGGTCATGGCTCCAAGAGCAGTTTTAATGAAAATTGGCCTAAGACCACTTAATACTGCTAGGCCTGTTAATACTGTTCATCCCAAAACTATAGTTTATAGTGCTAGACCAATGTCACATTTTTCTAAATCAACACAATCAACTGTAAAGAGGCCATATCAAATAAAAACATCATTAACTAACAAAAAATTTAGGCAAAAAGTTAATAATGCTAAGGAAAGTTTTTATACTTCTAGGCCAAAAGCAGTTAATACTGCTAGGCTAAATTCAGCAGTAGTTAATGCTGTTAGGGCAAATCAGGTTAATATTGTTAAGGCCTCAGCATGTTGGGTTTGGAGACCTACCAAACTTAATAGTGCATCAATTACTTTGAAGAAACATAATTATTTTGATGCACGAGGCAGATCCAAGTTAGTGATGGCTTGGGTCCCTAAAGGAAACTAATTTCCTTATTTTTATGTGCAGGGTCATCCACAAAAAGAAGATCAAGGCCATGTTGACAGTGGATGCTCAAGGCACATGACAGGGAACATGTCATATCTCTCAAGCTTTAAGGAATTTGATGGAGGATATGTTACCTTTGGGGGAGGAGCCAAAGGAGGGAAAATTACTGGTAAAGGAACTCTTAAAACTGGTAAGCTTGATTTTAAGGATCTGTACTTTGTCAAGGAGTTACAGTTTAACCTTTTTAGTGTTTCAAAAATATGTGACAAAAGAACAGTGTTCTTTTTACTGACACTGCATGTTTTGTTCAGTCTCATGACTTTAAGTTAGCTGATGAAAGTCAGGTTTTTCTTAAAGTTCCAAAAAAGAACAATATGTACAGTGTTGATATGAAGAATATTGTTCCTAAAGAGAGTTTAACTTGTATTGTTTCAAAGGCTACACTTGATGAATCAATGCTATGGCATAGGAGGCTAGGTCATGTAAAATTTAAAACTATTAATAAGCTTGTTAAGGAAAATCTTGTGAGAGGTTTACCTTCAAAACGTTTTAAAAATGACCAAACTTATGTTGCTTGCCTTAAGGAAAAACAACACAAAGCCTCTTGTAAGTCCAAGATTCAGAACTCTATTGCTCAACCTTTATTCATGTTGCATATGGACTTGTTTGGTCCAAATTTTGTGAGCAGCTTAATGAATAAGAAATATTGTCTAGTTGTCACTGATGATTATAGCAGATTTACTTGGGTTTTCTTTTTAGCATCTAAGGATGAGACTAGTGGCATTCTTAAGAACTTTATAAATGAGATAGAAAATCTAGTTGATAAGAAAGTAAAGATTATTAGATGTGACAATGGAACAAAGTTCAATAATAGAGTTATGAGTGAGTTTTGTGAATAGAAAGGCATTAAGAGGGAATTTAGTATAGCTAAAACTCCTCAGCAAAATGGTATTGCTGAGAGGAGAAATAGGACACTAATTGAGGCTGCTAGAACCATGTTAGCTGACTCTAAGTTACCTACTACATTTTGGGCTGAAGCAGTTAATACTGCTTGCTATGTGCAGAATAGGGTATTAGTAGTTAAGCCTCATAACAAGACCCCTTATGAACTATTTAGAGGTAGAACACCTGCTCTAAGCTTCATGAGACCATTTGGGTGTCATGTTACCATTCTTAATACCTTAGATTATTTAGGCAAGTTTGATGGAAAGTCAGATGAAGGATTCTTTGTTGGATACTCAATGAATAGTAAGGCTTTTAGGGTATACAACATTAGAACTAGGAAAGTAGAAGAAAACTTGCATATTAGGTTCTTGGAGGATAAGCCTATTATTGCAGGTGATGGACCAAAGTGGCTGTTTGATATTGATGTTCTAACAAAATCAATGAATTATGTGCCAGTTGTTGCAGGTACAAACTCTAATGATTTTGTAGGTACAGAAGAAAGTATTGGTGCAGGTCATTCTAGCAAGGAGACAGGATCTAGCCAAGACTACATTTTGATGCCACTGTAGAAAGATGGTTCACTATTTGATTCTTCTTCAAACAATGCTAACAATGATGAACCACAGCCTTCTAGTGATGTTAAAAAGAAGGACGATGAAGATGTAAATAAAGAAAGTGGAATTGATGATCAAGAGAGACCTAGAAATAATACTCAAGATGTTAATACTGCTAGGCCAAGTATTAATACTGCCAGTACAAATGTTAATACTGGTAGTTTAAATATTAATATTGTTAGTCCAACAGTTACTACTGCTCTACTTGAAGCTACACATGTTGATTTCTTTGGTGATGAAATAGAATTAGATATGAGCAACATTACTACCACATATCTAGTTCCTAGTACTGACAAGGAGAATAACAAAGGCTTCAAATGAATAAGGGTTTATTAGTGCTGTTTATGAAGGGAAAACTCATGAAGACCTTCATACTTGTCTATTTGCTTGTTTTCTATCACACGTAGAACCCAAGAAGGTGATTCAAACTTTGACAGATCCAAGCTGGATAGAAGCAATGCAGGATGAGCTTCTACAGTTTAAATTACAGAAAGTTTGGACTTTGGTTGATTTACCATATGGCAAGAGGGCCATTAGAACAAAATGGGTCTACAGGAATAAGAAAGATGAGAGAGGTATTGTGATTAGAATCAAGTCAAGGCTGGTTGCACAGGGTTACACTCAAGAAGAAAGAATAGATTATGATGAGGTTTTTGCTCCAGTTGCTAGGATTGAAGCAATTAGGTTGTTCTTAGCCTATGCCTCATTCAAAGACTTTGTTGTGTACCAAATGGATGTTAAGAGTGTATTTCTGTATGGCAAAATTAAAGAAGAAGTTTATGTCTGTCAACCTCTAGGGTTTGAAGATTCAGAGTTTCCTTACAGAGTTTATAAGGTAGAAAAGGCATTATATGGTCTACGTCAAGCTCCTAGAGCTTGGTATGAGACTCTATCTACCTATTTATTAGACAATGGATTTCAGTGAGGCCAGATAGATAAGACTTTGTTCATTAAAAGAGTCAAAGGTGTTTTCTACTAGTTCAAGTATATGTAGATGATATCATTTTTGGGTCTACAAGGAATGAGATATGTACTGAGTTTAAAAAGATGATGCATAAGAAGTTCCAGATGAGTTCTATGTGGATGAAATCTTGAAGAAGTTTAGTTTTTCAACTGTAAAGACAGCAAGTACACCTATGGAAACTTCAAAGCTATTGCTCAAGGATGCAGAAGCTAAAGATGTTAATGTTCACTTATATAGATCAATGATTGGATCATTGATGTACCTAACAGCTTCAAGGCCTGATATAATGTTTGATGTATGTGCTTGTGCAAGATTTTAAGTCACACCTAAAATTTCACATCTTCATGCTGTGAAAAGAATCTTTAGATACTTGAAAGGTCAACCTAAATTGGGCCTTTGGTATCCTAAGGACTCACCATTTGACTTGGAAGCTTATACTGATAGTAACTATGCTGGTGCAAGTTTAGACATGAAATCCACAACAGGAGGTTGTTAATTTCTTGGAAGCAGATTGATTTCATGGCAATGCAAGAAACAAACAATAGTTGCCAACTCTACTACTGAAGCAGAGTATGTAGCTGCTGCTAGTTGATGTGGACAAGTACTCTGGATTCAAAATCAAATGATGGATTATGGTTACAACTTCATGAATACCAAGATTTTCATTGACAATAAAAGCACCATCTGCATAGTTAAGAATCTAGTGTTTCACTCAAAGACAAAGCACATTGAGATTAGACATCACTTCATCAGAGATTTAAATGAGAATAAGCTTATTTAGATGATCAAAATTCACACAGATCAGAATGTTGCAGATTTACTCACAAAGGCATTTGATGTTGGCAGATTTCAATATCTGATTGCAAGTATTGGAATACTCAACCTCTGAAGTATTGATCGAGGGGAGGATAATTGTGTTACTATGAAGCTGATTATACACAAAGTATGTTTGTAATAAAATGGAAAAGCTGCATAACAACAAGCAGAAGTGGGTGAAGGGTCAGGAAATCCCACTAAACCCTAACACACATCCATAACTGCTTCACTACCTAATCTTGAACCAATCACTGTTCTATCATTATCTTAACCTAAAAAGACTCAAAAACCTAGGAAAGCCAAAAGGACCACTGAGATATTTCTGTCTAGTAGACCTATTTCCCTTGTAGCAAATGAGACTGTCATTAAGGAGTGGGAAGATAGAATAGAAAGGGCTGCCACTACTGCTTCTAGCTTAGAAGCAAAGCAGGACATTGGTAACATAAATAAGACCTAATCCATGGCAACACTTAATGAGTCTTTTTTCCTCATGGAACTGATTCAGGTAGTGGTCCCAAGCGCCAAGATACCACATTGGGGGGTGCAGAAGCTCAAATTAGGTTTGAGACTGCATCTAAATAGTCTAATGATCCACCTCTCTCAACGACATTGCGGTTAAAACTGGTATCTCAAAAGTTAATACTGCTAGGCATCACTAATGTTACTGCTGGTACATTATTAGTACTGTTAGGCAAAATTATACTGCTATAATAACCGTTAGTACTAGTTTGGGTGCTGAACAGACTTTTGGCAAATTAAATATCCCGTTGAGATATTTTTGCCCAAATAACTTGTCATAAAGGTTGTTTATAAATTTTGGATAATTCTTTATCTTTCCTTTGCACTTATAAGAATTTATTTCAAGATTAAGATTCAATTATTATTTATGTTCGATCCAATTCAGAAAACCTTAAGTGCTCTCTATAAAATCTCAATTAACTTTGCCAAACACACATACTCTCACAACCGAACCTAACTCAGACCTCAATCAACCTTTTCACAATCAATAATGGCGAATTTGGAGTTCTGTGATACACACAACATGGTTGCTTACTTGAACAAATCAGATGGAAGTGAAGGATTTTATCAAATAGTGTATTTTCTCAATCATAGTCACATAAGGTATGCTCTTACAGAAAATCCTACTATCTATGTTTCACTTATCCAACAGTTTTGGCAAACTACTACTGCAAGCACACTTGATAGTGGAGAAATACAAATTACTGCTACAATAGATGGGAAAGTTAAGGTTATTACTGAGGCATATCTTAGGAGGCATCTCAAGTTAGAAGACTATCCATACCACAACCGATCACAATGACATTGAATGGTTCAAAAGAGGTGAAGCACTTCAAGCCAAAAGGGCTGAAGATCAAAAAAGGACTATGCTACCAAATTCTAACAGATCAAATACTCCCACTAAACGATGGGTTTCTCAGCAAAACTAACCACTCTGAATCCATTTATGAAAACAAAAATTGTCAGTACAAATTATAAGAACAGACAAAACTAAAAGCGATAACTGAAGATGACTCTTCTTGTATCACCAAAGATCATGTTCTGTTAAATCAAATGGTCTATTTTTATTTCGCATAGCATTTCTTGTACAAGTCCTTTCTGACCAAAATGGTCAAAATGATCAAACTGATCACACTGATCAAAATGATCATCCAGCTCAATTGAATAAAATCTTAAATGATGATTCACATGAGCACTCAAATCACAACAATGACAATCCCATCACTGATAAACTCACCAACACTAAAGATATTTAGAATCCTAAACTGTCTTCTTGATTCGTAGAAAACCAACACACGTAATAATAAAATATAACATAATATGAAATTCCCAAACTACCCTTGAGGACAAAGGTAGTTAGAAAAATCACACGATAATATATATAATAATACGTATATTAACCGGGAAGTATGATTTCCGGGTCGTTATTCCCCAACGATTTGTGAAATTGATATCCTCGTTTTCACTTGGACAATGATTTGAATGGGTTTTAGAGATTTTTGATTAACTAACTAAATTCTACAATTAAAACTAATAAATGAAAACAATTAAACAACTAGACAATTAAAATTAATACGAAAATTTAAACAAACGCGACATTAAAAACCTAAATTACCAAAAATTAAACCTAAAAATTATTTTTCTACTTTTTCTAACTTTAAATGACTAATTAAAAGTGAAATGCTAAGAAAATTCTAAAACGAAAGTGATTTAAGCTAAAAACGAGGGAAAACAAGAACGGGGATGAAATCCCGTTCTTTAAAAAGTGAAATTGCAAAATAATGACCCTACAAAAGTAATTCTATTTTTCCTAGATAAAAAATGATAAAAGAAAATTTTAGAAAAAAGAAAATTATTTTTTTGATTATTTTTCTATTTTTTATGATTTTTTAAAGTTTTTAATAAAAATAAATGTTTAAATATACTAAACCAAATATAAAAATTCTAAAAAAATTATAGAAAATAGCTTGAACTAATACGGACCTAGGAAAAATAAGCTTAGTTACACAGCTTATCGAATAAGCTGTGTAAAAAGCTATAACAGCTTATTAGCTTAAAAAGGGAAAATGTATACAAGTATTAGATTTTGTAAACTTAGAATGAAAAAGACCCTAGGGCACGATGGTTAGAGGTGTGTGGTGTGTGTTGTTTATAAGGGTTGAGGATGTTGAGGTCGGGGGTTCGAGCCTTGCTCACCCCCGATTTCCATCTTCCTATTTTTTTATTTTTAAAAACTTATAAAAGCAAAGTTTTAGAAAAGCTAAAAATAAGCACTTTTAATAAAAGAAACTTTTATTGAAACTCAAGAAATAAGCTGGAAAATGGCTTAAAAGACAGAAAAACAACTAAAACTAATTTTTTGGCTTTTTGAAAAATCTAAGAACTTTAAAAGCTAGAAATAAGCTATACTAGGGCTAAATAAGCAATATCTATCCTAAGTCTAACCTAATAAGTCAATGTGGACAGAAATAAGCTCAAGAGACCAAGCCATAAGCTGAAAAAATCACAATAAGCTCTTAAGCAAACTTTGGAACCAAACAGACCCTATAGGGATCTTTGAGCTTATTTTTAGATAAGCTCTTGGATCTTTGTGGGGAAATGACTTATGCAAAATTACTATACAACTAATAAGCTTCCAAAAACAACTTTTGGAACAAGGGTTAAAAATCAATTGCTTATTGAAAAAGCCTATTGAAAACAACTTTAAGACTCAGATCATGCTGAGTTTTGTTTTGAAAATGAAAAGACAAAAGGCAATTTTAAAAGCTAAAAACAGATATATAATTAAGCTACCTTTTCAAAACTAAGCTGAAACAGATGATAACTAGTCTAAGATCTATTTGTGCTTTAAATTATAAGACCTAAAATCTACTTATACCTTCTGAAAATGCAACTAGAAAATGGCCTTTTGTTAGTCACAACTGCTGATGCAGTTGACATGTTTTGAACCAAAACTTAAAACCTTTAAGACAGAATAAAGAAACTATCCTAGCACTTATAAAACTCAAAAATCAAAAGCTTTTAATTCTATGACAAAGACTAGAAAAGATTAAAGCTTAAGTTGCAAATGACACTTGACAGTTTTGAGCCTATGAACACTTAACTCATGAAAACTGGATTAACCCTATTCTGACTTATGACACTAGCTTAAACAAACCTAAATTGAGACTTTAAACCAAAAACACAAGACAAATTGGCCAAATGCAGTCTTAACTTGTAGCCAAGTCTGTCATCCCAAACACCCCTTTAGAATTTTCAAAATCCATTTAAACTTGTAATATTGAAATCTATTAAACAAAGTTTGAATACTAGATAATAACTAACTTATAATCACCTTCATAAAGCTATAACAACAAACAAATAAGCCAAAATCTAACAGCTACTTATTATGTTAATATTTTTGAGCTTATAAGACAGATTTGAGATAAATTGAAGCAAACTATGATGTAAGCTATATTAATCAAAAACAGATAATCAATCCTATTCAAATAGCATAATAAGACAGAAATAATCACTAATAAGCAAGAAATAAGCAAAAATTAAGCACTATTAAGCTAAGAAATTAAGACAGAAATAGAAATGAGGGACTTACCAAAGCCTTAGCTAAACCAAGGCAATAAAGGCTCAAATGAGCTGTCTACAAGCCCCAACTTATCCAAGGATAAGCTGGTAGGGGTCCCATAAGCTCTTCCATGTTAAGCTTATCATCCATAAGTCCATAATCCATAAGCATAGGTATTTAAACTGATTTTATTGGTTTATGTAGATTAAGAGCTTGTTAATAGCTCAATTTGAGCTTATTTTTCAATAAGCTCTTAGATCCTTATGGGGAAATGACTTAAGCAGGCTTAATCTAGAGCTAAAAAGCTACCTAAAAATGCTTCTGAAAATGATTTTGAAACAAAATAGCTTAATGAAAGAGCACTATGAAAACAGACTTAAGACTCAGATCATGCTGAGTTTTGTTTTGAAAATGAAAAGACAAAAGGCAATTTTAAAAGCTAAAAACAGATATATAATTAAGCTACCTTTTCAAAACTAAGCTGAAACAGATGATAACTAGCCTAAGATCTATTTGTGCTTTAAATTATAAGACCTAAAATCTACTTATACCTTCTGAAAATGCAACTAGAAAATGGCCTTTTGTTAGTCACAACTGCTGATGCAGTTGACATGTTTTGAACCAAAACTTAAAACCTTTAAGACAGATTAAAGAAACTATCCTAGCACTTATAAAACTCAAAAATCAAAAGCTTTTAATTCTATGACAAAGACTAGAAAAGATTAAAGCTTAAGTTGCAAATGACACTTGACAGTTTTGAGCCTATGAACACTTAACTCATGAAAACTGGATTAACCCTATTCTGACTTATGACACTAGCTTAAACAAACCTAAATTGAGATTTTAAACCAAAAACACAAGACAAATTGGCCAAATGCAGTCTTAACTTGTAGCCAAGTCTGTTATCCCAAACACCCCTTTAGAATTTTCAAAATCCATTTAAACTTGTAATATTGAAATCTATTGAACAAAGTTTGAATACCAAATAATAACTAACTTATAATCACCTTAATAAAGCTATAACAACAAACAAATAAGCCAGAATCTAACAGCTACTTATTATGTTAATATTTTTGAGCTTTTATGACAGATTTGAGATAAATTGAAGCAAACTATGATTTAAGCTATATTAATCAAAAACAGATAATCAATCATATTCAAATAGCATATTAAGACAGAAATAATCACTAATAAGCAAGAAATAAACAAAAATTAAGCACTATTAAGCTAAAAAATTAAGACAGAAATAGAAATGAGGGACTTACCAAAGCCTTAGCTAAACAAAGGTAATAAAGGCTAGAATGAGCTGTCTACAAGCTCCAGCTTATCCAAGGATATGCTGGTAGGGGTCCCATAAGCTCTTCCATGTTAAGCTTATCATCCATAATCCATAAGCATAGGTATTTAAACTGATTTTATTGGTTTATGTAGAATAAGAGCTTGTTAATAACTCATTTTGAGCTTAGAGACTCAAAGAACTGATGAGAGCTTATTAGAAGCTTTTGGAATAGTGACTGACAACATTTGAAGATTATAAGAGCTTATGACAGATTGTATAAATGAACACTAAATTTCATTAACTTGAAAACTGATTACAAGATAAATTGAAACTCTGATTACATTAAGTTGAAAGAGAAAATTACATAAGCTAAGGATTTAAAAAAAACTAAAATTACAATTTAACTAAAAAATGTAAAAGCAAAACTCGATAGTGTGTGTGATTGTGAGGGCTATTTATAGCCTGTAAGAGAAGCTTCTAGGAATATAGCCCGCTCCTCTTAGTCTTGATCTCTACCCTTCATATATCACCAATCATTGGATTCTTGATTTACACCATTGGATTAAATGGGGTGAGCACACGGATTGCCAGCGTGGCATTCCGTGTGTCAGACCTTGTGCTTCTTTTGTGAGTCTTTTAGTGCAAAAATCCATTTCTCCGTGTGCTTCTTTCAATGCCACCATGTCTCTTCATGTGGGTTTCCACCAATGAGAAGCCTTGGTGACGTATAACTCTGCCATGTTGTCCTTTGATGCTTGAATTATGCTGTCATGCTGTCAATTGCTATTTACCCCTTGATTTGAGTGAGTGGTTAAATAAAGGGGATGATGAACAGTAACAACTTATTTTCTCGCTTATTTTTTACTTTTCATAAAGGTGCGTTTTGATTTAATTTGACCCGGGTAAAAGATTTGTTTGACTTGGGCTTATGTAAAGAAAAATGGGTTTGGGCCGGGTGTTGTGGGTTTGGGTTTATACATAAGAGTTAACGGGTGTTAACTCTTTATATTTTAGAGAGTTAACACCGTTAGGGTTTAGGGGACCATTTTTGCAAATTTGTTTAACTTTGAGGGACTGATTTGGTATTTTTGGGTTTTGTCTTTTTGTGGTTGACCACTGTTGACCATGATAGCATTCTCCCGGCTTTTGCACACTCAATTCCGTTCCCGTGTCCGTGTTTGTCCGGCTTTGACCGTTTTCTTGTGATTTTTGCAATATCCGTACCTACACAATCACAAAGACAAAACAAGCAATATACAAGTATTTTAAGCACATGTTTTGTCTTTTATGGGACATTTTTTATATAAAAAGGATATGTGTTTTCACACATATCACTTCTCCAGCTGAAAATAATTCAGTTTCAAGTCCAGTCCAATATTACTTCAATTCTATTCCATATGAACTACCTCAACTCATGTACCTAATCAGGTCCCTAAGGTACCAAAAATGGTCTGGAACAAAGAATGCCAAGAAATAGAAATATGCCAGAAACAAAATCCGTGCATTGATTTCAACATCTTATGGACTTATTGGTATAAAACTAGAACTTTCAATAATTAGAAGGTATCCTTGCTTCTGTTACAAAACTTGAAGTAATCAGGATTCACCTTGCTGTTGTCACTTACATAAACTTCAAAGCATACCAGATTGAATGTACAATAATACATGTCATAATGAATAACTGAAAGAAGTTTATGCTAATACAACCTTTAGGTTTTGAGAGCAGCATGTTTCCCAACCATATTTACAAATTGGACAAAGTCATTCAAGGACTTAAACAAGTTCCAAGAGCATGGTATGAAACTCTCTTAGCCTTTCCCACTAAAACACAAGTTTGTAAAAGTTTAAATAGACAACAATGTATGTCTACAAAAACGGATGTTTTAAAAAAAAGATCTATGTTGATACTATTATTGAATCCATCTGCACATAAATGTGCAAAGCAAAATGAGTGATTCAATTATAAGAAATGAGCATGATAGGTACTCTTACCTATTTTCTTGAGCTTCATATTAATCAATCCTAACAAAGCATTTCAATCAACCAAGAAGATCATGTCTAGGTTATGCAGAATGGCTTCATTTGTGATTTCAAATTACATCCCTGACATCTCAGGACCTAAACTCAGTAACAAGGTTGTAAATGAGTTTCAGTAAAAAATGGTATGATTAATTACAAATGCACAAATCTTCCAACAAACATGACATTTACATTCTTATCTTGTGATTGTGCAAGAGATCAAACAAATTCTAAGGAATATCTCCTCAGTATTGTTTAAGAGAATTCTCAAGTACCTACATGGTATCTTCAGTCTTGGTCATGATCATCCTAATTAGACACTTAAACCATGACCTTGCTAACTGCAACACAAAGAGAGAACACCTCAGGTGTTTGTATGTTGCTAGGAAGCAGACTCGTCTACTAAAAAGAATGAAATGTTTAATATAAACAAAGAAGGAATTTTGAACTCTGATATGAACATATCAACGATTATATCCTAAGAGGAGACACTGAAAAATTCTTCATTCTCACTCAAATCAACTTGCTGATATCTTCTTCAAAGTCCTAGATAAACCATAATTCAAAGATTGACTATTGAACTAGGTATGCTCAACATTGATTCAAGACCTGAACCTTCAGCACTGCTTAAAGAAAACTAAAGATTCAGCGATTTCATCCAAAACTAAACAAACTTTCATATGTTAAAATGCCAGTTCAGTTCTATATGTGTCCTTTAACATGCTTAAGTGAAGTAACTGAGCAATCACACATGTCTCATTCATGGATTTGCATGAGCATGAGTGGTTTTGTCGCCTTCGCTGGAGCTTTGATATTGGCCACATCAAGAACAAAACAAAATTGATTTACATTCTTCAGTTTAGTTTTAAACAATAATTTTGATATAACTCTTTAGCTTTCTCAAGTGACATAACTGAGCAATCACATATGTATCATTCATGGATTTGCATGAGCATGTGTGGTTTTGTCACCTTCGCTGGAGCCTGTATGTTGATAAAATCACCAATATCTGTTCAGCATAACGAAACATCAAACCTGAACCTAGTTCAGCTCCTTAAACATCAATCACAAGGTCTAAATAAAATCAAAAGTGATTTTCTAAATTAATATTATTTTTATCTAAATAATCTCTTTCAAAGAAGTTATTTGTTTTTAATATATTAAAAAGGGATATCCAATTGTTAGAATGACCTCACCATCTTTCTCTAACCTACTTTTTCAGTGAATAGACGGCTGTTCACTATTCTAGGTGTCAGATGCATGCTTTGCTGACTTTCATTAAATACAAAGCTTAGCACATATGTTAAAAACAAACCCTAGACATTCCCCATAACTTCATAAACCCTAGAATTTTTCACCAACTCATAACTTCCAAATGGCAGTTATCAAATTGTCAAAATAAAAGTAAAAAATTCTCAAATCATACAAACCACCCAACCTATCACTACTCATTTCTCAAAAACACAGATCAAACTCACAATAAATACACACAGTCATAATCCAAAACAAATCAAATCCTTAAAACCCTAACCAAAAAACTTAAATGGCAAATCAAGAACAAGCTCTACCACAATAGGAAATGGCTGAAAACCTTATTCCTTTCACTCATGCACAACAGTTTGGCTTCAATCTTAAAGATGTCATCATGAATACCAACAATGAGGTTGCTATCCTTTACCCAAAACACTCAAACAAAGAGGTTTTCCTATGTGTCTCTGATTTTATATCTAAGTGTTGTATTAGGGAAGCATTCACTAGATCCCTAATCTAATACAAGGAATACCTATCTGAGTTTTGATACTCAGCAAAACCTTTATACAGCTCTAAGGTATCCTTCTCAATTTCCACTGGCGGCATTTATGAAATACTAGGGGTGAACACTTTTAAGAAAGCAATTAGAGCATATTACTTGTCTCACTCTACTGACTATGTGGAACCACCCTCTATTAACATAGTGAGACCTTGGTTTTCAACAATTGGGTATAGGGAATAAGTATCTGCCAAAGGCACTCTCAAGAAGAGTCTACTTATCCTAGGTGGGGGCTGCTGATGGCAAAGATCATCTAGTGTTTAGGGGGTAAAACTGGAGGTTTTGATCAAATAACCAATAAAGATGCCATTATTCTGTATTATCTAGACAATGGTGTCAACATTGACTATGCCATTATTTTCTGGGAGGATATCATCAAAAAGCTAAAAAAGAAAAATAGGGAAAAGGTTATCCCTTACATAAGATTTTTATCCCTTTTAATGATGCAGAAGATGAAGGATGGGTATGGAGATGGTAATGTTACAATATACCCCACTCAAATCTTCAATGTCAATAACTAGGCAATGAAGCCTAACCAACCTGAAGGACCTCCCTTCACAGCCTACATGGTGGCAATCTGCAATGCAGAGAAGCCCGTGGCTTTTAAAGCTCCTAGAACCTCCTCACATACTGAGAAGAAGGTTTCCCAAGGCATAAAGCTTGGAGCTAAAGCTGGACATAAGAAGCAATTAACTTCTTCTAAACAACCTCATATGTCCAGCAGTGAGGCAACAAAAGGTGGGTCTTTCAAAGCACCTTCCGATTCCAAAACTGACCCTTCTAGGAAAAGAAAAGAGTCCAGCTCGGCCAAGGACTTAAACCCAAGCCAGCCTCTAGTTTTTACACCTGTAGTTACTGAAATGCATAAAGAAGATCAACAAGCATCTGGTGGCCCAACATCTTTAGGGGTCACCAATGAAGAAGGAGCCCACCCTTAGCTCAGTAGTGATATGTCAGAATCTTCTAATTTAAAGCCTATATATTCAGCTTCTGTCATTGTTCACTCTGACTCTACATCGGGACATGATGCTTCAGCAGATTCCATAGCTAAAGTTGATCCTGAAACATCTGCTCTTAATGATTCTTTGCTTCCACAACAAGGTAAATATGAAGGAACCAAAAACTATTCACTTGATCATATATTTACAGGCACTGACCCAAATTTTCTTGCAGACAAAACCAAATCTGTTAGTGATGGGTTGGAAACTGTACTTACGACACCTAAAACAGGAACAAATAATGTTGCAAAACCAAGTGGAGAAATCAAATTTAGGGAAATCAAGCTTGAAGATCTGGCAAAGCTGGTGCTAAATATCAAAGCTAATTTCAAGGACCTGGACTCTCCAAACGATGATCCTATCATTATAGTTAATGATAGTGAAGAGGATGAGGAAGAAGACAAGAATGAAGAGATTCATTCTACCATAAATGATGAAACTAAAGGCAATTCAGCTTCCACGTCTCTATCTCCAAGGTCTATTCAGCCTCAAGAGCTCACTAATCAAGTTCTTCTTCTCCAGTCCCAAAAGCATACACTAGAAACTGAGAAGACCAAAGCTGAAGCTGAAATTGCTCAACTGAAAGCTCAACCTCCATCTCCCAGTATGGGATAACTCAATGAGCTAATGGTAAAATCTCTAACTGCTCAATTCTCAAGGAGTTTATCTCTACCAACTGAGCTGAAGGAACTCCCTCAAAGTTCAAAGAATTTATTGGCTCATAAATTTGCTCAGGTTTTACATTCAGCTACATCAAAAGCTGGAGATCAATGTGTTCCTTCAGCAGGCCAAGCTAGCACTATGCCTGCTGAGGGAGAGAAATACATAAATCAAGCAACAATCTCCTAGCTTTTTAAAAGAAGAGTTAAAAAGAGTGCAGAAATAAAAAATGTTGATCCCAATCCTTGATCAATTCCTTAGGTTGTCTAAGGTTAAATTACCTTGGATAAATCCAAAATAACTTGTTGTAGAAAGTTTGTATGTATACTAAAGTGTATGCGGAATCTACACCTTAATACCTAGATGTATTATGAATAAAACAATAATCGTGAATGAACAAAGATATAACCAAACGCTCCAATATTATTAGATCAATAATACGAGTACTCTTCACCAGTATTAGGGTTTACAACCTTGAAGCTTTTCTAAATCGACTTAACAACTTATAAACTTGTGTGTCAACTAATGCCCCAGAGCCTCCTTTTATAGACTAAGGAGTCCTAGTCGGCTTATAATACATTCCTTAGATATCATAATCTTTTCTAAACATAAACGTAATCTCTTAAACAAATACTTTATACATATCTTGTACAAAAATATCTCAATACTTATCTTCACACGTATTCTTGTTCTCCAAACAATCTTTATCTCTTTAGACCGTCTTTATCCTCTTGACAGTAGTAAGTCTTCAAGCAGTTGTAATCCAACAGTATAAACTATTTCACCAGCAGCACTAATAAACATTAATCAGTAAAGTAAACATTAGTACTAGCAGTACTAATATATACTCACAGTAGTAACTTGTACTAGCAGTCTTAACATTTTTAACTACCTAGCAGCATTATACTACTTAGCTTTATAATCTAAGTCTTCAAACACTGAGCATCTTAACTTCTACTAACAGCATAACTTTATTGCAAATCGAGTACTTAAATAACTAACCTAGTAACTAGTAGTAGTAACATAATACTACCAATACTAACTACTTAGCATAATTTCCATTATGTACCTGAGAAGTAGTAACTTCTAAGAATCCTTGAAGTCTTTTAAGTCCCAACATTACACCTCGTGTTTCCACCTAGGCGGGGTGTGACAGAAGTGACCAATACTTTCGTATTCCTAACAATCTCCACCTAAAGGAGGTCACTCCATGTTACAAAAAGTTAATCCTAGCATACTATGCTTGTCTTTAGTCTTGAGCTCGTAGTCTTTAAACTTCAATCATTAACTTATGATATGTTGTAGTGATCTTTGACTTTAGGCTTGAGCTTGTTCCATATAGCCTGACTTGTATATGAACTTGAACTTCTTTGAGATCATCAACCAAGCATAATAGCTTATCATCATCTTGAGATATTCTCGCCGTCTTGTGTACTTGTGACTTTCAGACCAACATGCTCATACTTTTCTTGAGATTGAAAGCTTGAATAAAACATCTTTCTTGAAGTTCTTTAACTTTAACACTTTGTCGCTTCAAGAAGGATGTATGGTATCAGAGTAGCGGAAGTCCTAAAACATGTACTTAAGCTTTCATGTTGTCTTTATGTGTGTCGATCGAGTATGAGCATGTGGCTATGAATCTTGACTTGTCTTGATCTAATAGCTGCGACAATCAGGATTACCTGCATGAAAGGGTTAGTGATAATCAACATGTATGGACAAAAGTGGCGTTGTCACTTATTTGAATGCGATTATAATAACCATGGTTCCCCGTTGATCAGTATAGATACTGCATGTGATCAGGTAGAATTCTGAAGAATCTTCTTGACATGGTTTCATAACTATACTAGCCGTTCTCATTATCAGAGTGTCTCAAAGTAGACAACACAGTAAGAGTGAACCGGTAAGTTACTATCTTCCTGATTAAGTCGTCAATTCATGTTCAGCTTTCCTATGTCTAGATACCCTTGTGAGGCTTCCCATGGACATAGGATTGAAAATTGATCTAGGAAAATCAGTCGGTGTGTTAAGATGCAAACGGTTTTTATAACACACCAACAATTTTATCTTTTTCAAAATTCATCCGTCAATTCATAAGCTGGACCGAATCGATATCCAATTTCATAAGTTTGATCTATATAGGATCTCACAGGTCACCTACCAAGAGCTTGTTTGATTTTGGCTTAAGCAGGATTTCCATCTTCACTGTGAATACTTAAGTATCACTCGAATGTTCTGGCAATACCACAAGGATAATGCGTAGGACTCTTAAGATATTACTTGTTATCACAATGTGTGAATTAACAAATATTTTGAATTAGTGTCCTAATGAGATTTATGGATGATCTCTTGGCTCTAGACTCAATAGTACTCATTTGGTTTTAGTGATCAAAGGCTAGAGCAGACTGCCACCTTTTCAATACCAACTAACTCGGAGCGAGAAAGTCGATAGAAATTTGTGTAATCTATGTGAGAAATGAAACAAGATTCTGTTGATAGACCTTAAGTGGCTAGGGAGGGTTGTGCACTACGTCATTGGGTTCATGACTATCTTCAATACTAGACAACAACTTACTGTTTCTGATAGTTTATGTATTGACCTGGTTTCTGCCTAAGTATAAGGATGGCTTCTTTCTTTTCACCCTTTATCTTAACTTTCTTTTCATACTTCACTCCTTTAGTGCCTTACCGAGATATCATGACCAGAAACCTTTGTTGGGTTTGTTCAGTACTATCTCCATCTCAGCCGGCACTATTTCCCTTTTTTCCACCTTGTTCCTCCCGTTTTATCATACCTAAGGACTTTCTATTCTAACTAATGGAATGTCCCTGTGTAGATCCCTCCTCATCTGGCTGGATCATGGGAATGAATACCTATACCTAACCACCTTATAACTCTAAGTAATTAAATACATGGTCGGTCTTTTGGTATCATTCGCAGCCTTGAAACCATTTTTAATGTTCCCCCTCAACATGTGCATCGATATTTGGAAATGTTTTAGGCACTGATGGGTGAAGCTTGCCACTATGATTCCTTAAATCAATCTTTAGCCATATTATTTAATCACATTTTCTCCCCTTATTAAAAATATCAAATCTCTTGATATTTTGGATATCAATTGATTCAAATATTAATGATTTCAGGGAAAAATGTCCAATTATTAACAAGCTGATTATTGGAACATTTTAATGCTCCCCCTCAAATTATGAGGGAATAATATGGTATTTGAGTGCGTTAATTTGAAAAAATTTGAATTTACTAAGAAATTCTTGAAAATTCGCACTTAAACACTATATATGCCTAATTCTAGTCTTACACTACTTAATTAGATATTTACAAATTAGTAATTATGAGAAATTGCCCTGAAATGGAGTAGGAAAAAATATAACAAAGTCATATTGTCCGTTCAAGCAGCTTGAGGTCAGTCCCATAGTCTCTCCCACCAAAAAACTTCTCCAAATTCCTCATTAACCTTCTCTCAAAGAGCTGTTGATCGATTTCCTTGATCATGATGCGTGGCCTTTCCTTTCTAGTTTACTCCATCTTCTTTTTGGCAAGTAATCCATCTCCAAGCTGGAAGCAATATCATGAAGAACCCTTCGAACAGATGAGAGTGTGCCGTCACAAAACTTGTAGAGTTTATTCGAGCGCATCAGTCTGTTTCTCTTGAGCTTATCTTGATATATGATTCCTTATGGATTGTTGTATGCATTGTATGGGGTCATGCTGGTGATGTCTGACCTAAACGTCTCAGGGTTGGTGATATTAAGCTTCTTCTGGTATCTTTCGACTCTCAGTTAAAGGTCTTCTACCCGCTTAAGAATGACAACACGTCTGGTAAACATCCGCAATGCCACGTTCAAGTCATAGAGGTTATCTTTGACTAGATTTGAGAGCTTCTTCTGAACTAAGAGAATAAGCATGTCTTCAATATCACGCAAATTAAGTCTTAGGAAGTTACCTTCCACGAACTGTGTAGCTGCTGATTTTCTCTTCGAATGATAATCTCCTCTAGATACCCGTAATCATACTTCTTTATAACTTTAACATGGGTTACTGCAATGATTCTTTTCGTGGAGAACACATCATGAGTGGACTTCCTATTGCTTGCATATCCATAGAAACTTTGTCATTTTGGAGCCCAATGAGTGATTCCCCACATAACATATTATCATAAGCTACCTCCACATGACTCTATAATGATGAAACCATATCTTCGATGCCCTTAATAGTATCTGTTGGATCCCTTACTGAATAGATCTTGAACCTTTAGCTTGCAAAGGGTTTGCTACTTTAGATAAATCCAAAGTAACAATAATGAAACACTGATTTAACACTATTGATTAAGCGGAAACTATCAACATGCTAAAAGAACAATATTAAGTAACACAAAGAAAACTTTGTATAATAACTTGAATCAGACTAGGATTTACAGATTACAAAGACTAGATTGCTAAGATGATCTGCTATTGATCTATGTTGAAGCCTATATCAACTAACTATTGACTAGGGTCCTCTTATACACTAAGAAACCCTAATGGGGCTTACAAAATGCATATGAGATCATGCCATATCCTTTCCTAAGATATCTCATGCATATCTCTAACTCTAACTAACTTCTGCATAAGCAGACTTAACTATTACATAACTAGTACTAACTTATAATGAACTACCAGTACTAAATATGCTAACTCTTCTACCAGTACTAACAAGTGTACTGGCAGAACTAACTATATAACAAACATAATTAAGTCTTGTATACATAATTCCTAACAATCCTCTTCCCCTAAACTTGAACTTCACTTGTTAACTTCAAGTTTCTTCAGTTTTCTTCAGTTTGAGCTTTTGAGGATTGTATCCAAACACTTCTCTTTAATCATTAGCTTCTCTTTAATGATGATTTGTTTGTTGTTGATTTGAAGCCAAATCATACTTTGGCTTAAATCTTTAATAGCATCTTATCCTCTATGCATCACAGCTCTACAGCAACATCCAACTAAGTTGGCTTTGTAGTTTTTGGCAAACTACAAGCCATCAACGGATTTGATTATGTCCCTTTACCTGGTCCATTTGCTATGACTCGAGCCAATGCTTCCTTGTTAGTAACAAGAGCATTGATAACCTTATAATTTTTAGCAAACTATCAGCTGTCAACGGATTTGAGATCTCTTTACCAGTAGCCGTTTGCTCTAGAGTAGCCAATCCAGTTAGTGCTACACTATTAGTGCATTGATTACCATACAGTTTTTGGTAAACTATCAACCATTAATGGATTTGTTGTGTGGTTGATAAACCAACACTTAAACAATCCTTCTCAACTCCATTACAGCTTCCAGATACCCAAACCATACCTTAGCTGCTGAGAATCTAATTATCATCTTAATCCAGCTTGCTTCTCAATCATCTTCAAAAGTTGATAGCAAACTCATCCGTTGTTCCATCTAGAAGCTTAATCTTAAGCATTACTTGGCAATCATCTTTTGACAAGGGATATTTTCTATCTGCTAACATATATATAGTAGTATCATCCAATGTTAGGCAATGTACTGCACAAGAAGGATAATACCTCCAATTAATCATCTTCTGTTGAAGTGGCAAACTCCATATTTCATCATCACTAATGGGTGGATCAAACATGGTCTTAAGATCACCCCAAAGTACTCTGTCATATATCTCTTCAGGCCTATTTACTTCATACTTCTTTATCACTAATCTGTATAATTCTTTAAGATAATCTCTTGAAAAGTCTTTAAGTATGGTTCCAAAACTCATATATATTTTATCAAAACCATCTTTTCTTATAATCCGATTTACAGCCTTTACACCAGATTGAGGAATGATCTTCCAATCAACAATACTAGGAGGTTTTGTAGCAGTTGGAATAGAATCTATTCGCATCTCAGATTCTGTATGAAAGCACTTGTGACTTTTATCCCTTCATGAATGCTATCCTTTTCTTCTTCACTTTCATCTTGTGCAGTCTTGTCAATATGTATTCCTTTCCTTGCCTTTTTCTTCCTGATTTTACCTCTCTTCTTTACAGACTTCTCAATTTCTTCTTCCTTAGCAATCACTGGCTCTATAATACTTTCTTCTAAGACTGAAACCTCTAATGGTCTTTTATTACTTTGAAAATCCTTGCTCCAGCTGAACACCTTGTCTCTTTACTCTTTCATCAGTTTCCATTGGCACAAATTTTTCAATACTCTTCACCAGCTTTTCAAATTTAGTCTTGAGCTCATCAAAAGTAAGTTCCTTTAATTGAGTTAATTTCCATAATCTTTTATTCTTGATGAAGGTACTCATATAATCTCTTTGATGTGCCTGTATCATTGGCTTGCTCCTTCTTGCCTTAGTACCTTTTTGTTCAAACATGTTCGGTTCCAACTACTACGAAACTCAAATCTTCAAAACTCAAAAAGACACAATTTTTAATGGTTTTTAGCAAAAAATTCTTGTACAACTAGTGTTACTAACCCTATAGGAACAATAAAAATGAAAACTTTAAGGTTTTTAAGCCAAAAAATTTGAATCACTATTTTGCTCTTTGTAAAGGTTTTTGAACACAAATCAAACACAAAAAACTAAACACACCACTCCATGGCTCTTGATACCAATTGTAGAATTATGTAATCTTATGATCAAACCAAGAACAAGAGTGAGATGTGGGTTGTGATGTTAGAGATAGAATGGATGGAAAATGGATGAAGTGTATTATGATGAAAATGTTACAAAATGGAACAACCAACCCTCTCCAAGGCTAGGAGAGGGGCTTATATAGGTCCTATAGGCCGGCCCATGGGTTATGATGGGCTTCCCATGGGTCTTGGGCCGGACTAGATTACTAATCTAATCATTACATAAACTACGAGCTAAGACTGTTATAACTTGGAAGTGACCGACACTTTTTGTGTTTCCAACACATATCCGTTTTATATCAAAAATGGCCCTAAATACACAAAATTGTGCTTAAAATGCTTGTATATTGCTTGTTTTGTCTTTGTGATTGTGTAGGTACGGATATTGCAAAAATCTCAAGAAAACGGTCAAAACCGGACAAACACGGACACGGGAACGGAAGAGCACACAAAGAGCCGGGAGAATGCTATCAAAAGTCAACCATGGTCAACTCAAGTCAACCTTCAGTCAAACATGGTCAACACTAAATGACAAAAATCCCAAAAATACCAAACCAGTCCCTCATAATTAACCAAATTGCAAAAAGAGTCCCTAAACCCTAACGGTGTTAACTCTTATAAATTATAAGAGTTAACACCCGTTAACTCCTTATAACAAATCCAAAGCCCAAATCCTACCCAGGCCCAAAACCCTTATAAGCCCAAAAGTTATAAGCCCCGGGTCAAGGAAAGTCAAACGCACCCTTTATAAAAGAAAAGGCGCGGGAAAACTTGTTACTACTGTTCACCTTCGTCTTCATTTAACCCTGAGTTAAAATCAAGGGGTAAATCCAAATTGGCTACGTGGCTTTACAATTCAAGTGCCAAAGTCCAACATGGCAGAGTTATACGTCATTAAGATCTCTCATTGGTGGAAACCCACAAGGGAATCACACGTGGATACAAAGAAAGCACATCAAGGAGTGGGTTTTTGCACTAAAATGCTCACGAAAGAAGCACAGGAGTGTCACATCACGGATTGCCATGCTGGCAATCCGTGTGAGCTAATATCTAATCCAACGGCCCAAATTCATGATCCAATGATTGAAGGGAATGAAAGGCTAATATGATTGGGAGCGTGTAACTGAATTTGGACCTAGAAGCTTCAGAAGAAGCCTATAAATAGCCATACATTCTCACACACACACACACGTATCTAGTAGTAGCTTTTAGAGTAGCTTAATATAGTTTTTTTTAGCTTATGCAAATTTCATGTAATTTCTAGTCTTTGTAATCTCATTTTCAAGTAATGGAATCAGTTTAAATCAATAAAGCCATAGTTTTTTTTGTTCATAATATGTTTTTTTATTTCTATAAGCTCTTATAAAATCTCAAATACTTGTGTTCACTTGTTTCATAAGCTACTCTCATAAGCTCATCTTAAGCTCTTTGAGTCTCTAAGCTCAAATTGAGCTCTAATAAGCTCCTTAATCTACTTAAACCTCTAAAAACAAATTAATACCTTTGCTTATTGGATTATGGACTTTTTGGAAGATGAGCTTAAAATGGAAGAGCTCATATGACTTTTACTAACTTATCATTGATAAGCTAGAGCTGTTGACAAGCTCTTTGAGCCTTTTATGCCTTTGTTTAGCTAAGGCTTATGTAAGTTTCTCATTTCCATTTCTGTCTTAAATTTCTAGTTTAATAGTTGCTTATTTCTGCTTAATTTTAGCTTAACTGTGCTTATCTATATGTGTTTATGCTTATTAATTAGCTTTTATTATCTGTTTTTAGTTTTTATAGAATAGATCTTAATATCTAATGTTTTGTCTCTTTAATCTGTCATTAGCTTAAATATGTTAACATAATTGGTAAATCTTATTTTCTAGCTTAATCATTAGTTTAAATAAGTTCATCAATGTTGTTATAAGCTGATCACTACCTGGTAATTAAGAGTTGAATATTAGATTGCTCTTTCACAAGCTAAAATAGATTATAATGTCTTTAAAGGGGTGTTTGGCACATCAGTATAAATTTAGAGTTAATACTGTTTGTGGCACTTAGGGAATTAGAAACTGAATTTAAATATCATTTGTAGATTCATAGGCTTGGATTTGAATTAATTAGTTAAGTTTGATAG
>BQNB010090460.1:0-27140 GCA_026074375.1 Tanacetum coccineum | reverse complement strand
GATCGAACCATACAACCCTTAGGGTTTCGGTTTTTGTGATTTTCTTCCACATACAAGGAGTTTCTGCTCGTGTGTTGATTGAATCAAAGATGAAGGTTATCTTTTGGTTAAACACTACTAGTACTAGCATATTTCGTTGTTTGCTAAGAATGTATTGTGTGTGAATACTTAGAGGGATTATTCTTTTGATCTTTGGTGGTTTCGTGTGGTGTTATACACACGCTTATATTGAAGACAGTGTAACGTTTATTGCTAAAGCAGTGTAACGTTTCTTGCTAAAAGGTACACATCTTCAATCCCTTGTTAATTATAAGTTCTGTATGTGTTTGATCTTTTCGCTGCGTACTCGTGATAAGTTTAATGGTTAATTAGATCTAAATCCCAACAGTAATAGCATAAAGTGTAACGGCGGAAACCTTCGCCGGATGCTCGCCACCACACCGCCATCAACTGCCGAGTCGATGTGCGCCGACGTAAAAGACAAAAATCTACCGTTGCATTTTCAAGATTTTAAAATATATATATATATATATATATATATATATATATATATATATATATATATATATATATATATATATATATATAGTGATGAATAATAAAGTATTGCCCGTAAGGATTTCATTATATAATATATATATATATATATAATTATATTAGATATATATATATATATATATATATATATATATATATATATTTATATATATTAATTTATCCCTCTTTAACACTATATATTATTGCTTAATATTTAGTTGGCTCAAGTCCTCCGGTCTACGGGCTTTAGGTACATTAAAGTTATATTTAGTGCTACTTTTGTAATTTATAAATAGTGATGAATAATAAAGTATTGCCCGTAAGGATTTCATTGTTCAACATTGTTTAACCCTATTTTTTTCTATCGTTCCCCACTAAACCCTTACCCTTAATTATTAATTCAATTTTTTCCCACCTAATCCTTGTCATAATTCTACACTAGCAAATCGATTGGTCTTGTGATATTGAGGGTAAGAGTTCAAATTGAGTATATGCTTCAAGATTGGCAGAATGTGGTATTATCCATTTGTTTATATAAAAAAAATTCAGGTGGATAATACATTGGTTTATTCTCTTGTAGGATACCTTGGTTTATCCTGGTCCGGGATACTTTGGTTTATCCCGTATGAAAAAAACGATACTTTGGGTTATCCGCAATAAGGGATACTTTGGGTTTATCCCGTGAAAAAAATGGAAATTTTGGATATCCGAAAAAAAAAAGGGGATACTTTGGTGTTTATCCCGGATGTGGCATAAACAAGGATACTTTGTTATCCAAAAATGGATACTTTGGGTTATTGTTAAAATAAAATAAAAATTGGTTTATCCAGGTTTATCAGTTTGTGACTCTCAAGTTTGATGATTTGTTTGATGAATTTTTTCAACAACTATTTGTGTTCGTGTGTGACGCTTCTGTTGTACTTGTACCATATGAAGACACCTTGCTGCAAGTTAGTTTTTAATTAGCTTTAATGTTTCGTGTTTTCTTTTCCAGTCTCGAGTTTTCGTGATTTCGCCGCTCGGACTACGAGGGAGTATTAGCCAATAAAATAAGTTGCCCCAAGTCCGGTCTTCGGGGCTTTGGTTCCATTTTAGGGTTATTGATCTTGCTATGTGTAGGGTCAATTATTGATTACCAAGTTTTTTAAATTTTTTAATTGAGACCGACTTATCCTAAAACAACACTTTAACGGGCAGTGTATCTGATCGGGTGGAGTTTCGTGGTAAGTAGGGTGTCGAACACTAAGAGCGAAGTCGTTAACCTTATAATCTATCAGTATTTTAATTACTCTAGTTAAGTTAATTCTAATTACTTGTTAAACCTATGCTATATACGCTTCTAATGATAGATGGGGGGTTTTCAGCCTGAGAGACTGGCACAGGTTTTATGGTGACAAAAATCAATTCTAAACACAATAAACGGCAGAAAAAACATTCAGAAGATAAAAGCGCGGTATTACAAGCCAATATAGAAAAACTGTTATTAGCCATATTAAATTTGATTAAATGATGGTTTGTTTATTTAGTGCAATGATTTCTTATCTCGAAGTGGCATATCATTCTTAAGACTTAGGCAGGACATCATCTTAAGACCTAGACACGTTGAATCTTGTCACAATTAACGTATCTGCATAAAGCATCCTTTTAGTTTAAATATAATCTATCTAGGGATTATAGAAATGGTGATCTTGATAAACCCTAGCCCATCGGGACTTTACCCACTTACTGTTTGACGGTATTTTATATACTGGTAGTCCACTATTCAAATCTTTATCAATTAATCAAGAACATACTTGTTAAAACATTATGGGTCACCGTCGGTCCAACTAAGCTCTTAATTTAAAGACAAAGACAGAATGTTATTTGTGATTCTATTTGGTCTAGTAATACAAAAAACACGACTCTATGGAGAGTTATCCCAGTATCTAGCTCATTGGTTAGGCGTAACTAGACCAGTGGAATGATAGGTCGCATATTCAAACATGTAGACAAGTATCATGTGATAAACATAATTAAACTTTCAACAATAAATTAAGAAATCAATTTTAAAACAAACCAAACATTAAATCTTCATTAAGATGGGTAATACCCTAGGGGTATTAGCCCATAACCATTGTAATTATACAAGCGTGATCAAATAACCAAGGTAAACTAAACGTTTTACCGAACGATACCAAAAAATAAATGATTACAAGAGTATAGGAATTACACGGTGTCTTCTATGGAATCGTGATTGATGTTTGACCTTTGGTTGCTCTTCTTTTCTTCAGAAAATCGTCTTTTTTATGTATGGTATGGAGAATATGATTTTGCACACTTAAAACTTATTTTTGAGTCTTATATTAATAGTGTCTAAAAAATTCTGGATACGCAGTATTGAGCTAGGCCAATACGGCGTATTGGGGTATTTTTCTTGGAGTGCGCGCTAAGTTTATAATCAATAAAATTTTCATTCCCAAAATATAATTATCTCTTGTATCTCTGAATAGTTATCTTGATGGATACGGCGTATGGCAGAAGGTGAATACGCCGTATTGGGAATTGGTTGAACGCGTTTTCTTGTGAAGACTTGGCGCTGATACGTCGTATCTCTTTTTCTGGATACGGCGTATTGGTCAGAAATAGGATATCTTCAAATGTCTTCGTTTTAGCTCCAAAATATGCACCTTTTAGCATGTCTTCCCAAATCACTCCTCAATTACTGCAAATAACACTTTTAAGCAATTAAGTACAAATTCTACAATACATTATTATGAATGGGTACTTATTCAGGATAAGTGATGATATAAATGTGACGTTATTATTTGATGTCACCCAAATATCACCCACTTAAATCCTACTTGTCCTCAAGTAGACTTTAGATTTTATTGAAAATGTATCCCGACCGAAGTTAAGGATTTTTCTGTTTAAGCACTTCTTTCGTTTTCATCACCTGTACAAGACCAAGCACCTCATGAAATATGGAAATGAAATCACTTAGATCACTCAACTAATCTAGGGTGTAACATTTAAGTGGTACGCTTATTTGCTTGGTCGTGATTAGCTTCGTATCATAAGCTTGACAAGGATACACATCTCCACCACTAGAGCTAAGGAGAAACAAGTCAAAAGTTAAATTGGGTTTTATATAAGGCTAAGGGTTAATCATTCAAACAATATTTCACCGATAGTACCACACCAACAAGGCAGCTGAAGCACACATAAACTGCCGTAACGACGGAATAGACATGTGTGTTTGATGTGCTGTCGTGTAGGGTCAATTATTGATTATCAAGTTTTAAATTTATATTTAGCCGACAAACCTCATAAATAAAACTTTAACGAGGCAGTATGTACCCAGACAAGATGGAGTTAACGGTAAGTAGGGTGTCGAACACTAAGAGTGGAATATTAATCCTATATTCTATCAGTATTTTAATTAGTCTATTTACTGGTTAAACCTGTGCTATGTACATTGTCTAATGATATGGGAGGTTTTCAGCCTGAGAGACTGGCACATTTTTTATGGAAACAAATACCAATTCAATACACAATAAACATAAAAGAAGAAAGATAGAAGATAGAAAAGCGGTACAAGCCAAATGATAGAAAACTATATTATGCACATATTATATCGGTTAAATGAGGGGGTGGGTTGTTTGTTTTAGTGCAATGATTTACTTATCTCAAAGCGGCATATCATTCTTAAGACTTAGGCGGGACATCATCCTAAGACCTAGAAACAATTAATCATGTCACAATTAACGCGTCCGCATAAAGCATCCTTTAGTTTAATTATAATCTATCTTAGAGAATTAAAGCAGTGGTGATCCTGTTAAACCATAGCCTTACGGGACTTAATCCACTTATTGTTTGAACGGTGTTTTTTATACTGGTCAAGTCCACTATTCAATCTTATATCAGTTAATTAAGAGCTTGATTGCTGAAACATAAACGGAGTCATACTATCGTCCAACTAAGCTCAAAATCAAAAGATAAGACAAAACGTTACTTTGTGATCTATTCGGTTCATTAATATGAAACACGATATGGAGAGCTATCCCGGTATCTAGATTACTTGGTCCGTATCACTAGATCTGTTGATGTAGGTCGCATATTCAAAACACATAGGAACAAGTATAAGTGATAACATAATTAAAAAACTCAACGAAGATTAAATTAAGAAATCGATTTTAAAACAAACCAAACATTAAACTTTCATTAAAATGGCTAATACCCGAGGGTATTAGTCCAGAACCATTATAATTATACAAGCATAATCAAACAATTAAAATCGAACGATTAAGAGAGTAAAAATTACACGATGTCTTCTATGGAGTCGTGATCAATGCTTGACCTTGGTGGCTGATCTTCTCTTCTAAAATTCATATTCTATGAGTATGGTATAAAGAATATGATATTGCCACACTAAAAATCGTTTTTTGAAGTCTTCTATTTATAGTGGTCTGATAAAGACTCGATACGTCGTATCTTAGTGAGGTCCGATATGGACGTATTGGCTGGAATTCCTTCGGAGTGCGCGCTACGTTCGTAATAAATCTTTGATATCATTCCCAATTTACTTGATTTACTGTATCTTCGAATAGTTATCTTCATGATACGGCGTATGTAGACAGAGTGAATACGCGTCAATAGGAATTGGTCAAACGCTGTTTTCTTGTGAAGTCTTGGCACTGATACGCCGTATCTCTTTAGTTGGATACGGCGTATTGGTGAAATTTCAGCAATCTTCAAATATCATCGTTTTAGCTCCAAATTATTGCTTCTTTTTTGTTATCTTTACAAAACACTCTGACATTACATGGCACTTTATCAGCTTTAAGCAATTAAGTACCAAATAATGCAATATTTATATAAAAGTGGGCTAAAATAGATGGGATAAATGATATAATAAAAGTGACGTTATTTGATGTCATCAAATATCCCCCCACTTGAATCCTACTTGTCCTCAAGTAGACTTTAGAAAAAGTTTAGTATTGAAAAATTTGTCCTATCGAAGTGAGGATTTTCGTCTTTAAGCATCATTTTGTCCTATACCTGTATTAACCATGATCCTCACGAAATATGGAAATGAACAACACTCATATCACTCAACTAATCTAGGGTGCAACATTTAAGTAGTACGATCAATTGCTCGGTCGTGATTAGCTTTGTATCATAGGCTTGGTAAGGATATACATCTCTACCGCTAAAGCTGAGGAAGAACAAGTCAAAAGTAATTAGGTTAATGAAGCTTACGATTATTCTTTTCAACGGTTTTTCACCATAAGTACCACACCAACAAGGAAGCTGTATCGTACATACACGACCGTAACGATGGTATAGACATATACAATCCGAACACATCCCTGTTTGTGTTTAACCAGCGTTTAGGATGAAGACTGATATAGGGTAGGGACCTTCTAACTTTCACCAAAAGTCTTCATCCAACAAGGCAGCTGAGACATGCATACATGGCCGTAACGACAGAATAGACATGCATGCTCGAACAAGTCCTCGTTTGAGTAGACACTAAGGTTAGTTGCTAGGAATTGAGAGTAAAATGGATGTTAAGTAAAATTCACGAAAAAAATAGATTAAGCAACAATAAGGTTTAGAGGTTGCCCTAGTAACTTTCCCCCACCGTTTTCCATGGACAAAGACTCGAAATATAGACAGATGCCTCGATTCCAGAAATGACAATGACAGCCTAAGTTGCATTCCCATAACGATCATTTCCTCTTACATCCCCCTCTTTAATAATTTTACTAAGTGGTGATTATCAGCCACTTTTTTACAAGACTTACATCGTTGAAATTTTTTGCAACGTGTCAATGAATGATCGATCCTTCTAAGTAATTCCTTCGGTATAAACTTCTTTTGAAATGACTATTTTTCTTCCTTCTCTTTTTTTCTTTTTCACTTTTCCCATTTTTTTGCAATACATCATAGATATCGGTTTAATTCCACCGTCTTCACTTTCATAATTCTATCAAATAATACTTTTCCTTGCTAGTACTCTTTCTTGGAAATGAGTCTTAATCGCGAAAGTAGCGTAAACAATTACGAGCCTACTTAATTGTTTTCCCATTGCATTGTGCAATTTCGACCATTACAGAGATAGAAAAATTTCAATTTGAATAGGAATTACAAAACTTTACACGAACAGCAACTTAGCAACATTGGTAAATAGGCTTATTATATGATAAGTGCCTTAATTATACATTCTTTTACCTCTAAAAACGAGCTTAAATGACCAAAAACAGACAAACAACTGCCAACTATATGTTTGTTTTGCATTTGTATGTGCAGAGTGGATATCATCAAAAAGACAGAAAACCAGCCAAAAATCGACACAACTGAGCAAGGTAATGGAAAAGTCTGGTGCAAAATCAAGGCCAAAGTCCAAATATGCCAAGTCAGAGTCAATTACAGAAGATTAAGCAGTACCGGAGCCGGAACTGAAGAATACTATTGAATGCAATCTTAACCCATCTGATTGGACCGGAAAGCCCAATAGTATATCTATGAGACTGGAAGACAAATGGGCCTCTATCCAATTACAAAAAAGCCCATTTGTGTGCAATTGACAAAGACTGTGAAGACTTTGAAGCCAATCTAGCCCAGTTCAGCAATCTCAGACCATTGTACACACAAAACCTCACTTCATAACCTTATTGGGCTTGAATAAGCTCCATTAACAAGCCTAAACCTATTGGGCCCAGACACACTCAATTGGGCCCAATACAAGCCCAAAAGCCCAACAACAAAACCCAAGCCCAAAATCCTTTTTTATAAAACTTTAGGGGCTAAAGTTGTCATTTTTAAAAGTTTTCTTATCAAAAGAAAAATGTAAAATAAAGGGAAGGACTAAAACTGCCAAATGGCATTTCTTTTATTAATAAAACAGCAGGGACCATTTTTGCAATTGTCCAAAACCCTCTTTTATTCTTTTGTTATAAAACTAGAGGGACCAGTTTTGCAAATTACCCTAACCTCCCCTTTTTCTTTTAGTTATAAAACGCAGGGACTGAAGCTGTTATTTTCTAAACCTATTTATAACTGAATTTCGGGCCAAGATAGAAATGAAAAGAGAGAAAGAGTTGAGGGACCATTTTTGCATCATTTCCAAACTTCTCTTTTAAACCTGCAACCCACCCCTGTACAAACCCCGTACCCGCCAAAATCAAACCACCCCCTTTCCCACGGTTTTCTTGCAATACCACTATCCCAAAGTACAATCACAGCTCACCCTCAACCTTTTCCCACATTACCTCGCCCCTATTATCCCTCCCACTGGAAATCAACTCAACCCGAAGCACCCTTTCATTGGTGAGATTGTTATTCAAGGCACCGAAGGGCTAGGTATTGAATCAAGAGTTCTACACTCCACTGCTAACACAACCCAGAGCCAGAATGAGTTTTTGAGATGCCTATTAAATGAGAAGAGAACAGCAAGATACCATCCGTATTTACTTTCTTAGTATAAATTTTATTAAAGTTTGTCTTTAAGATTATTTTACTCAGATGTTTTAAAGCTTTATTGTTGTAATTTATCATGTTTTTTAATATAAAAGAGTTAAGAGTTCTTGTTATTTGTCAATTTGAAATATAATTTAAGTAGTTTAATCTGTTTTAATTGTTTTAAACAGGTGTTAAAGTTTTTAAAAACTTACTTGTAACAAACATTTCTCAGCTTTTACTTACACTTAAAAGCAAAAAAACCCGAAATTAGAAATTAAAGGGGTGTTTGGTTTAGCATGAAAATGGGTCAAATGGGAATTGGCATGGGTCAAGCTCACTCAGCCAACTTTGGCTGAGTGTGTAGGCTTTATTAAGCCACCTTAATCACCAATTTTAGTTTAAAAATAAGTTTTTAGGGTTTTCTTTATGAATTCTGTCAAGTTTTCAATAAGCTAAATTGAGCCAAGTGATCAAGCTTGCTATGCAGCTTAAGCACATTGTTTTAGTGCTATTTGGTGTTGTATCCTAGCCATTAACAACACCCCCCCCCCCCCCCCAAAAACACATGCCTATGTCATATTACCATAAGCCCAAGTCACCAAGTGTGGATGTATGCATGATCTTTGAAACAGTGACTTTAAGCCTCATTATCAGCCAGCTTTTATTAAGCCCTAAGCTCTCAAACTTTATATATAGCTTAATTACATGCTTGTAATCTGTTTGTGTTTTATTTTGAAAAAATAAGCTCTTGAGAAGCTTATTTTCATAAGAAACAAAAACCCCCCCTTGTCTACTGCATTAATTTCCCCTGGTGCTGAGCACCTAAACTCAGCCCCTTTTTCTAGCTTATTTGATTCTAAGCCCTAGGTTCTTTTTGCTTTTTCATATAGCCTATAGGTAGCCCTTTAATTCCCCAAATTCTTATAGCTTATCTCAGCCTTTAGCTTAGCTTATTTAGGCCTTAAAGTCCCCACTTTTCTGTTTTCTTTTAAAAACTGTCACCATAGCTTATTTCATTTCTAGCTTATTTTAGGGCTTATTCTAGATACCTTAGCTTATTTAGGACTCCCCTAGCCTATTAACTGTCCCCCATAGATTTTAGCTTATTTTGTTAGCTTAAACCTCAAAGAAAAAGCAAATAAGCTCATAAGCTTAATAAGCTTCTGTCAGTCCAAAAGCTTAAGTTTTTAGCTTATTCAGTGGGTAAAAAGCATAAGTGCTTTTACAAAAGTTGTTCCCCTTAAGCCCCTTATCAACTTTGCTTTTATAGCTTTTTGATAATAAGCTGTTTGGACCCTCTTTGTAATCGGGGTCCACCTCAGGGACCAATTGTGTAATTTTCTCTTTTGTAGTTACCTTTGTTAGTCCCTGTGGTTAGTTAGCCTGTTACCCCGTTAGTCCTTGTGTCCTTTTCACTGTTAGTCCCTATAGTTAACTTTAGTTAGTTTATTTAATTTAATTAATTAATTTAGGTTAAAATCTAATTAGTTTAATTACTTTTTATTATATTCAGTATATTTGGGGCACTTTTTATATTTTTAGAATTGTTAACTTTTCTTTATTTAATTTTATTTTTTCAGAATTTTTTTAACTTTTAATTTTTGTATTTTTTCTATTTTCTTAGTTTTAATTTAGTTTTTATCTTTAACAATTTATAAAAAATCAAATATTAATAAAAAAATATTTTTCTTTTTTTAAAATTTTTCTTTTGTCATTTAGTGTCTAGGAAAAATATAAATTTTAGTGTAGGGTTAATTTTTCTTAAATTCAGTCTTAAGACACGTTTACGGGTGCGTTTTACGTTTCTTTTTTCGTTTTACATTCAAACGACCTCCGTTTTAGTTCTAGTTTTCTTTATTTTTCAAATTAAGTTAATTAGAATTTAATTTTGATTTTTAATTTAATTTAGCATTTATTTTCTTAATTTTTAGTATTTAGGTTTCCCGATACCTGATTCTGTTCCCCGTATTTTAGTATAGATTTAATTTTAGGATTTCCCTATAACTAATTTTGTTTCCCGTAGTTTTTAAGATCCCCTTTCTATATTGTTTCCCGTAGATTAAATTAGGTTTTATTTAATTAATTTTAGTTGTAATTATATCAGTGTTTCCATCATATATTCTCCATCATTCAATTTCTCATCAAACCAGGATTATTTTCAATTGCAGCCTCGTTGGGACATACGACCCGGGAATATCTCTTCCGGAATCTTTTTATCATTGATTCTTATATATTTAATCTCTTTGTGTAGATTTTGACCTTTTGCCTTGGTTAAGGGCATTCGGTTGAGATTTGCATTTGAGTTATTTTAAGTGTATACTAGCCACGAATCAATCTACATGGTAGGCTAAGGTGCAAAGGTGTAACGAAACATATAATATGGTGTAGAAAAAGAAATGAATGGCTCAACAGGTTTTTCTAGGGGATTTTACTCTAAAAATGAGAGTAATCAAGGGTTATACGGGAGTTAACTAACCAGTGTGGTTAATTAATTTTATAACATGTAGGCTATTTTGTTTAATCCTAGAAATTTTGTTGATCCCAACTTAAGATCGATTCCTTAGCTTGTAAAGATTAAGTTACTTTGGATAAATCCAAAACCACTGTGATAGAAACTTTGTGAATAATAAAGAGTATGTGGAATCTACTATTTAATACTTAGAAGAATATAAATGAAATAGTAAACTGTATGAACAATGATATCACTGAAAAGCTCCAATATTATTATTATCAATAATACGAGTACTCTGTGTAGTACTAGGGTTTACAACCTTGAAAAGATTAAAATATCATTAACTAAACGTTTGAATGTATTTTCAATAACCTATAACATTAGGTCTTCTTTTTTACACCTGGGAGTCCTTTACAAGTAACTAATAATCTTCTATAATTCTAATAGATAATGCAAATCTTCTAACTTAATAAGATATACTTATCTTTTACAAAATTATCTCATAATTATCACAGTAATTAATCTTGTAAATAAAAAAAACTTAATCTTATCCTTTCTCTTTGTCTTTTTTTTTTTTTATTTATCCTTCTGACAATAGAAACTCTTCTAATAGTTGTAATCTTTCAGTAGTTGTAACCAGCAGCACTAACTTAGCAGTATTAACTCCAAGATCATCATAAATTCTTTTGATCCCAACAATCCTCCCCTAAACTTGATGTTCATCTTCTGAATCTTCAAGTTTCTTGATTAAAAGCTTTATCCTTCACTTATAGGATGCTTGCAAACATTCCAAGGATTCTTTGAGTAGGTTTTGTTATGAGCTTAAGAAGTTGATAGCACATCTCATTCCAATGGTCAGTTTGAAGCTTCTTGTTGAGCATTTTTGTGATTGTTGCAGGTGTGAGTAGATACTTTTTCTCTACCAGCATAAAGATATGCAGATTTTAAAATCTCACAAAATGTACTCCACTTGAAGAAAATAGCTTCCAAACTATCACATTGTATCCTTGTAGGATTTTTCTCATATACTTTACTTTCTATATGAGGCTTCAAACATTCCACTTTTCACGATCACCCATTACACTCTTTCATATGCATCATCTGGCCTTGTATTCCCATGTTTAGCTTTAACCAACTTCCAGAGTGTTTCCAGGTCTTCTCTGTCAATGTTCTGAAGCATCTTAATCATTGATGAGTACCTCCTTGAACTTCCATCTGCTCTTATGAGTTGAAAGTATCCCATCTTTCATTCTTGATAATTTTCCAGTCAATAATTATTGAAGGCTTAGTGGCTAATGGTATAGCATCAACTGCTATTTCTTCTTCATCAACAACAATCTCCATATGCTTTTTCATCTCAGCTTCTTCTTGATCATCATCTATCTTTTTCTTCTTAATTCTTTCTTGTTCTAGCTCTGTGCTTGCTCTTTTAGAACTGATTTCTTCTACTCTTGTTACACTGCCTTCATCTTTCTCTTTATCTCCTTTCACCACTTCAGAATCTATACGGGTACAAATTAAAGGACTTATCTAATCCATGGTCTTGTCAAAGGCCTTCTGAACTTCATCAAAGCTTTTGTTCTTCAACTGAATGTGAGTGAATCCAGCCATGTTCTTCAGATAAGTACACATTTGATTTCTCTTTTGAGCCTTGGTTGGTGGTTTTATTCTCTGCTCTTCTGCTCTAAGTCTTGCAAAATGTTTCTTTATTTTATCCATGAGTTCTACAAACAGCTTTGACTTTTCTTCAACAGTGAACTCTTCCTATTCTTGTGCTTGTAATCTTGTAGCTAGCTCATAATCTGCATCTCATAGCTTGAACATTATCCCATTCTGCAATGTTTGCATCTTCTTCTCTTTTCTTTAGCAAGCTTCTCTTCTCTTCTTCTAATTCAGCTTGCAATTCGTCTTGAAGTCTTTGAGCAATTTCTTCATCCACCAAAATTTGATCTTTCTTTTTCAAAGGCATCTCAAGTTCTATCATCTTTGCCTTGCCTTTGTCTTTAGCCTGTGGAAGTTGTGATGGTTGTGATGTTGTTGTTGTAAATTTACTTGGCTCTTAAACTACAACTCCTGTAGCCTTGGGTCTTGTAACAGTAGTTGTAGTTGTTGTAGCAGCAGTTGTAATAGCTTTGGGTTTAGCTGCTTTGATTTCTATTAAGGTCTGAGCCAGAGTCAACTCATTAATAGTTGTTGTAGCATTGGCAGTAGTAACTTTAGCAGTACTAACTACCTTTTGAACCTTAACTTCCTGCTCATCTAAGACGTCTGTATCAAACATTAAATTATCATCATTCCTCTCCTAAGCCTCATCAACCAAAGTAACCTCTGCATCAGCATCAAGATCAGCAATTTTCCTCCCATGTTTGGATGCATCCTCCTAAGCACCCAAACCTTCATCTTTAGAGGAAACAACTTGAGCATATCTACCAACCTTCCTTAACCATTTAAGCCCTGGAGTTCTTGACTTATTCATCCTCTTTAGCTTCCTGACCCTCTCCTTTAATTTAGTAATCTCTGCAGCTTAAGAGGTCTTTGTGTTCTCCAAGTCAAGAACTCTTTTTGACAAGTTGGTACAAAGTTCCATCAATTCATTTAGTTTCAATCTATCCTCACCACTAAGTAGTGGATCATTGGAATGTGTACATGCTCCTCATTGGCAGCCTCATCAGTGATAGGCTCTGTAGAACCACTGGGTTGAGGAACCTCAATGTCTTTCCTCTGTTTCCTCCTTGGTTGTTTCTTCTAAGGCTGTGATATAGATGGTTAAATAATAGTGGGTGTGTGTTGAGGATCAGTTGGTATTTCTGAACCCTCACCTAATTCTTTAGGAGCTTGAACCATCATAGTTTGAAATAAAGGGGTAACTCTCCCAGAAAAACCTTTTCCTTCTCTCTTCATATTAGCAAAGACCTTCTTAGTGTGAGAAGGTGTAACATAAATTTCTTTATGTTTGGTCATTCCTTCAACTTGTTTATCCAGGAACACTTGCACAAACCTTGGATACATTAGAAATTTAACCCCACCCTCCAAGTTCTTCACCATATATTCAAAATGCTACTTGGAAAAGTTCGAATTTTTGGTTTATGGAAAGATTGATGATAGCTGGGCCATAGTGCTACTAAATTCGTTCCAATCAGTAGTCTTTGCACTAAGGCATTACAAAATTGTTATGGGTAAGAAATTCCCATTTGAGGTGAAAAGAAAAGATTTATAATATGTAAGCTTTTGTGTAGATTTTTTTTATACCCCATGAGTGCAGTTGTTTAAATATTGTCGCATTGGATGACATCAGTTCTTCAAACATCTTTTAATTAAAGAGCTCTTCTCACACTGTATCAAGTGTACGGATCACCTTTCTTCTTATCTATAGGGTTGTATCTGCATTCACCATTAACATTTTTGCCTTAGCAGTAGCCCAGAACTGCTTAATGCATAAAGTATAGATGCTGGGATTCACCGTTAGCGCATATCTGATAGAACTTGCATTCAAAAAATCAATAATTCCCTCAAACCCATCATTTTCTTCGGGTTTATCCAAAAACGCAACCAAATTGTGAGTTTCAGCAAACTTTAGGTTCGACATTGTGTTGGGTTTTGGATGAGAAATGATAAAATGATTAGAGAGTATATCAAAGTGTAAAATAGATCAAATGAGTGATTGAAACCCTTAATCGAAGTATTTATGAAATCACCCTCAACAGCATTAACTTAAACTAGCAGTACTAAGTTAAGCCTAACAGTATTAACTAACCCTACTGCAGTAGCGATCAGTAGTAGTAAGTTATGGCCTGGCAGCTATAAAACCTTAACCAGGCTGTTAGTTTTAGTAGTAAGTTTGTGCCTAACAATATTAACTAACACTGGAAGTAGTAAGTATATGCCTAGCAGCATTAACTGAGTCACTAGCATTAACTCCAATTTTGTTCCAAAAAGCATTTCCATCATCAATTTTGATTCTTACAAGCTCTCTTTCTGTTTTTATTCTCACTATATCTCTCAATTCGTTTTCTTAGTTGAATAAAATATGTCTGTTTTTATGTCACACATCTCTCTTTTTGTTTTTCATTCTCACCAATTTCTCTCATTTCTTTTAGCTCACAAAGTCACTCTTTCTATTTTTGTTTCACACATCTCTCTTTCTGTTTTTCATTCTCACCAATTTCTCTTATTTCTTTTTGTCTCACAAAGTCACTCTTTCTATTTTTGTTTCACACATCTCTCTTTTTGTTTTTATGCTCACCAAATTCTCTCATTACTCACAATATTAATTATAACAAACAGTAGTAAGTATAACTAACATCATTAACATAGCAATATTAAGTATAACTAGCAGCACTAATTATACTTACTAGTAGAAAGTTAGGACCACAACAACACTAACTTGATTTCATCATTAGCTGCGGTTCCATTCCATTTCAAGCATCATTTGTGTATAATACAATGCATATTAACACAATTAACCTCCCTTCAAACAATACTTCAAAGGTTAAGCATCCCTATACTTGCAATCAGATATTGAAATCTGCCAATATAAAATGCTTTTGTGAACAAATCTGCAACATTCTAATCTGTGTGAATCTTTATCATCTGAATAAGCTTCTTCTCATTGGAATCTCTGATAAAGTGATGCCTAATCTCAATGTACTTAGTCTTTGAGTGAAATACTGGATTCTTAACTATGCAGATGGTGCTTTCATTGTTAATGAAAATCTTGGTATTCATGAAATTGTATCCATAATCTAGCATTTGATTTTGAATCCAGAGTACTTGTCCACAACAACTAGCAGCAGCCACATATTCTGCTTCAGTAGTAGAGTTGGAAACTATAGTTTGCTTCTTGCACTGCCATGAAATCAATCTGCTTCTAAGAAATTATCAACCTCTGTTATGGATTCCTGTCTAAACTTTGCACCTAGTATAGTCACTGTCAGTATTAGCTTCCAATCAAATGGGTGAGTCTTTAGGATTACAAAAAGCCCAATTTAGGTTACCTTTCAAGTGATTAAAGATTTTTTCCACAACAATGAAGATTGTATAACTTTAGGTGTGACTTGGAATCTTGCACAAGCACATACAACAAACATTATATCAGGCCTTGAAGATGTTAAAATAACATCAATGAGCCAATCATTTGATCTATATATATGTGAACTTCAAAATCTTCAGACATTTCCTTCCTTCATCAAAGGCTTTGAAGTCCACATAGGTATACTTGCTATCTTCACAGTAAAAATCTACATCTTCTTCAAAATTTCATATCCACTTCTTGTCTTGACTGATGAAAAATCCCATCATCTTTCTGTGTCACTTGTAGTCCTAGAAGAAAGTGAGCTTACCTATAGAACTCATTGAGAACTTCTTGTGCATCAATTTCTCAAACTCAGTGCATAACTTCTTCTTAGTAGATCCAAAAATGATATCATCAACATATACTTGAACTAGTAGAATATCACTTTTGACCTTTTATGAACAAAGGTCTTTTATATCTGACCTCTCTAAAATCCTTGTCTAATAATAGGTAGAATAAGTCTCATACAAGCTCTAGGTGCTTGATTGTAGAACCATACAATGCCTTTTCTTCCTTATAAAACTCTGTCAGGGAACTCTGGATCTTAAAACCTAGAGGTTGACAAACTAACTTCCTTTCAAATCTTGCCATACAGAAATGCCCCATATTCACATTCTTCCATCTGGTAATACTACCACAAGTCTTTGAATGAGGCATAGGCTAAGAACAGCCTAATTGCTTCAATCCTAGCAACTGGAGCAAAAACCTCATTTTTTTTTCAAAATCTATTCCTCTTCTTGGAGTGTAGCACTATGCCAAATCCAGCCTTGGGCCTTTTGTTTCTAATCACAATACCTCTTTTATCTTTCTTGTTTTGTTACATCCATTTTAGTTACTAATGGCTCTATTTCTATGTGGTAAATCCACCAAGGTCCAAACCTGTTGTAACTTGAACTGCAGAAGCTCTTCTTGCATAGCTTCTATCCAGCTTGGATCTTTTAATGCTTGGATTACCTTTTTGGGCTCTTCCTGGGATAGGAAACAAGCAAACAGACAAGTATGAAGGTCTTCATGAGTTTTCCCTTCATAAACAGCACTAATAAACCCTTGTTCATTTGTAGTCTTTGTCATTCTCCTTGTCTATACACCAGACTGCACATCACCAATCACATGATCAAGTGAATGATATTTATGGATTCTTGTATTTGGAGTAGAAGGAACTATATATGTGGTAGTAATGTTGCTCATATCTAATTCTGTTTCATCACCAAAGAAATCAGCATGTGTGGCTTTAAGTGGAGCAGCAGTAACTGTTGGACTAACAGTATTAATATTTAGACTACTAGTATTAACAGTATTAACATTGGTACTGGCAGTATTAATACTTGGCCCAGCAATATTAACATCTTGAGTACTATTTGCGTGTCTCTCTTGATCATCAATTCCACTTCCTTTATTTACACCTTCATCATCCTTCTTTTCAGCATCACTAGAAGGTTGTGGTTCATCATTACTAGCATTCTTTAAAGAAGAATCAAATAGAGAACCATCATTCCATAGTGGCATTAAAATGTAGTCTTGGCTAGATACCGTCTCCTTGCTTGAATGACGTGTACCAATACTTTTTTCTGTACCTGCAAAATCATTAGAGTTTGTACCTGCAACAACTGGCACATAATTTATTGATTTTGTTAGAACATCAATATCAAATAACCACTTTGGTCTATCACCTGCAATAATAGGCTTATCCTCCAAGAACCTAATATGCAAGTTTTCTTCTACTTTCCTTGTTCTAATGTTGTATACCCTAAAAGCCTTACTATTCATTGAGTATCCAACAAAGAATCCTAATGATGACTTTTCATCAAACTTGCTTAAATAATCTAAGGTATTAAGAATTGTAACATGACACCTAAATAGTCTCATGAAGCTTAGAGCATGTGTTCTACCTCTAAATAGTTTATAAGGGGTCTTGTTATGAGGCTTAACTACTAATACCCTATTCTGCACATAGCAAGCAGTATTAACTACTTCAGCCCAAAATGTAGTAGGTAACTCAGATTCAGCTAACATGGTTTTAGCAACCTCAATTAGTGTCCTGTTTCTCCTTTCAGCAACACCATTTTGCTGAGGAGTTCTAGCTACACTAAATTCCCTCTTAATGCCTTTTTGTTTACAAAACTCAACTGCATAGCTTATTTTTGAAACTCTGTTCAATTATGTCGGCATATGTTTAATTTCTTTACTTTCTTATCAACTAGGACTTTTCTATCCTTAGATGCTAAATATAAAACACCAAAGTAATACTGCTATAATTCATCAGGGACAACTAGACAATATTTTTATTCATTTAAAGCTGCTCAAAAATTTAGTACAAAACACGAAGTCCATATGCAACATGAATAAATGGGAGTAATAGAGTTCTGAAGCTATGGGACTTACAAAGAGCTTTGTGTTGCTTTCCTTTAAACAAGCAACCCAAGTTTGGTCATTTTCAAAACGTTTTAAAGGTAAAACCTCTCACAAGATTTTCTTTAACAAGTTTATTAATAGTTTTAAAATTTACATGACCTAGCCTCCTATGCCATAGCATTTAAGATAGATTATAATCAGCAAATAAGGATGATTTATGCTGATGCTTTAATTATGATAGAATTAATGTGTCTTGGTCTTAGGATGATGTAACACCTAAGTCTTAAGAATGATATGCCACCTCGAGAGAAGAAATCATTACACTTAATAAAAAAAACAACATTCTAATCGGATTAATAATGGTTAATACAATTTTCATATATAAGGTTCGACCGCTCTTTTATCTTTTGTCTATTAGCTTGCGTGGGTAACAATGTCTTGAATTTATTATAGTCACCAACCAAACCGTGCCAGTCTCTCAGGCTGAAAACCCCCCTTTTCTTGTTAGAATTAGGATTTAGACTAACATAGGTTTAACATAGGATTAGAATAGAATTAACATAGATTAGATAACCAAGATATTAATTAAATTGATAGATTTAACCTCGCTCTCAGTGATCGATACCCTACTTAGCACGAAACTACTACCGATTGGGTACACTGCCCGTTAAAGTGTTGTTTTTTGTTGAGTCAGCAAAATATAAATTTAAAACTTGAAACAATAAAATATACACCACATAACGATACATCAGTCTCTAAACCCAACATGCTGAGGCCTTAACAGTATTAGCCTGATTTGCCCTCACAGCATTAACTACTGCTGAATTCAGCCAAGCAGTATTAACTGCTTTTGGCCTTGTAGTATAAAATTTTCCTTTAGCAGTATTAACTTTTTGACTAAAATTTTTGTTAGTTAATGTTGTTCTTATTTGATAGGACCTCTTTACAGTTGATTGTGCTGATTTAGAAAAATATGACATTGGTCTAGCACTATAAATTGTAGTTTTGGGATGAGCATTATTAACATGCCTAACAATATTAAGTGATCTTAGGCCAGTTTTCATTAAAACTACTCTTGGAACCATGTTTTTGTGGGCACTAGGGTGAGCCTTTTTAGCAGAATATTTGTAATTTACCCTTGTATAATTATTCCCAGATACCACTCTTTCCCTTTGATGGTAATTGTAGTTAGCCTAGACATGGTTAAAACTTCCACAGACAAAACAGGCTTTATTGTACATCACAAAGTCACTTCCTAGCTGTTGGGAATTCTGATTATTCCAGATTATTCCAGTTTCTTTGATTTTCCCTGGGACTTTGTGACCTGTATATTTCAACATACTTAACTGGTTTCCTAACTGGTTTTTCTTGTTGTTTAGGTCTAACAAATTATGTCTTAGCAACAATAAGAGAAATAGTTTTCTTCTATAATTTATCATCTAACACCAACTTCTCAAACAATGGAGTATCAGGAGATTCCCTAACCTCAGTAGAAATATTTTCACTAACACTTTTACTAGTCTTAGGTCTATAGCCTTCAAACTCAGGCTGTTGGAACTCCTCTAGACTAGAGTTGGACAAATCAAATTTTAATAACCCTGTAGGGGGGAGGTGGAATAGCCATTATAGCTTACAAACCCCACACCCTTTCTACTTTTATCAGTTATCTGACTCCCTATTAATTTGTCTAGACTCTTAGAAGCATTATCAAAATTTTCAATTTTAAGTTGATTGCTTTCTTTTTCTTGCTTAAGCTTTTCTAACTCACTTTTAAGCATACTAATTTCTGAGTCTTTATATGAGATATCTCTTTTAAGAACAGCAAGTTGCTCACAAAAAATAACCTCATTCTTTTTGTAAAAGACAAGTTGCTCTTCTACAGATGCTAACCCTCTTTTATAAGTAGCTAAATTGAACTCAGATTTGTTAAACTCTATTCTTAAATCATCAAGTTGAGTTTTAAGAGTTTCAAAGCTTTTTAGACAGGTTTTTGAACAAGTTTTGTCATTATGTACCTTAGAGTCTGAAAAAGCCATAAGAGCCATGTTTGTAGGGACTTCTTCATCTGCCATATAGCTCTAGTCAAAACCAGCTCCATCAATAGCCACCATGGCTTTGGAATAAGTTTCTTCCACATTTATAGTCCTTCTAGAGCTTTCTTGATTCATGTTCCTGTTATCTTGGTTCCTTGGTCCTCTGCATTCCCTTGCAAAGTGTCTCATCTTAGGGCAGTTGAAACACTCCACCTTGGACTTGTCATATCCATCTGTATCACTCCCATTAATGGTGATCTTTCTACCAGTTTTCTAGAAAAACCTTCTTGTCCTCATGCTCAGCAATGCTAACTGCTACTTCAAATCCATCTCTTCTATGTCATCTTCATGGATTTGTTCGAGGTCCTTATATACAAGTTGAGACCCGTTTGGTTGATTGGCCAAAAATGCATAAACAATGTCATCACTTAAGTTAGCAGTACTAACTTGAGTACTCGCAGTGCTAACTTGAGTGCTAGCAGGACTAACTTGAGTGTTAGCAGTACTAACTCCATAAGCAGTATTAACTTCATTAGTACTGCTAGGGGATGACATAAAAGCCATATTCTGAGAACTTGAGCTTGAGCTTGAGCTTGCAGTTCCTTTAACCTCTTGTTCAACAATCTTAAAATTGTTGTAGAGATCATCAAAGCTCATTGTGTCTAGACCAAGTTTATTCCTCTAGACCACAACATGAGTATTCCACTCATAAGGTAGACTTCTCAAAATTTTCAAATTAAGATCTTCTAGTGAAATATTTTCACCCAGGATAGCCAGCTGACTTACAGTCTTCTAAAGTCTGTTAAAAATTAAGTCAAGAGACTTTGTGCTTAGAGCACTAAAGTTCTTATACATTTGCTTTAGAAGAGACTTTTGAGTCTTCTTTGTGGCTTCATTACCACCAAATCTTGTTTTTATGGCAGGAAACAAGGTTTTAGCATCCTTGTACTGATTAAATGTCATTAGATGTTCATTAAGAAGTGCCATCAGTAACATACTTCTTGCCTTCACATCATTCTTCTTTTAAACCTTTTCTTCAGTAGTGACAGGACCTGGTATTAGTGAAGTTGAGGAACCATCAGCATTTGATGTTGTTTGCGGTACTGGTTTGAATGAGTTTCCATTCTCTATGACATCTCATAGAGCATAGTCTTGTACTTGAAAGTATTGCTCAATCCTTAGCCTCCACATATCATATTCACCCTGTTTGAGAATGGGAAACTTTACAGTAGTAGCGATTTGTGCAGTTTCTAGATCCATCTCTTCCTTCTAAGTAAAGAATTCTACTTGTTAGTTTCTTCTAGATCAAAGTTTCAGAACACAAGCTCTGATACCACTTGTTGATCCCAACTTAAGATCGATTCCTTAGCTTGTAAAGGTTAAGTTACTTTGGATAAATCGAAAAAAGTATGATAGAAACTTTATGAATACTAAAGAGTATGTGGAATCTACTCTTTTATACTTAGACGAACAGTAAACTGTATGAACAATGATATCACTGAAATGCTCCAATATTATTATTATCAATAATACGAGTACTCTGTGTAGTACTAGGGTTTACAACCTTGACGCTATATATCAAAAACGTATGAATGTGTGTCAATAACCTTAACCTAGGATCTCCTTTTATACACCAAGGAGTCCTTTACAAGATAACTACAAAACTTATATAATTCTAATAGATAACTGTAAATCTTCTTACTTAATAAGATATACATATCTTTTACAAAAATATCTCATACTTATCCCATAAGTAATCTTGATAAATAACCTTCATCTTTTTCTTGTCTTTATCCTTCTAACAGTAGAAACTCTTCTAGCCATTGTAATCTTTCAGCAGTTGTAAGCAACAGCATTAACTTTTATACCAACAACACTAAATATGTACAAGCAGTAGTAACTACTTATAATATTTTCTTCATTCTTCATCAGCAGTACTAAGTTACACTAGCAGTACTAACTTTATGCTAACAGTTGTAACTTTACTCAAGTAGTACTAATATATACTAGTAGTACTAAGTTACACAAACAGTAGTAACTTGTATACTAGCAGTATTAACTACTTAGTAGTTTTTCTTCTAAGTTTACTTCATTTGGAACTATAATTACCATTTGATTTAGCTATTCCTGAGACAATTCATTAGTTTTTGATTCTTCATCTGTTTGCTCTTGAACTAACTCTTAAACTTCTTCAGGTTCTCTTTCTTATAGCAGGTTTCTGCTTCTCAGCTGACCTGCTACTTTTTAGTCATTTGAACTAATTCTTCAGAATCCATAGGCACAAATGAATGAACTTGATCCATTACTTTTTCAAAGATTGGTCTTATATCATCATAGCTCATTCCTTTGAAATATTTCATCTTGTAGCCTCCCTGATTCTTCAAGTACATAAGCATATTCTTCCTGACTTCAGCTACAGATCTAGGTCTATTTTGAAGTGCATGATACCTTATTACAGAAGGATCATTCCAATCAATAACATGAGCAGTATCAACTTCAGCTACAGCTTCTTTCTTTCCCAGCTTGTAAAAACTATTCCTTCTTGCAATTGTTTAGCAATTTTAGCATCTCTTGCAATCCTTTTTCTTTCATCCTCATCAATCTGTTCTTGTAATCTAATGGCTTCTTCATGACTAAGCCTTTCTTGTTCTAGTTGCTTCTTGGACTTCTTTTGAACAGATTCATCTTCAATCATGATTGCTTTACCTTTATCTTTCCTCTTCTCTGCACTCCTTCTTATATATACCAAATTTGCAGCAGCAGTACTAACCTCAGGAGTTACACTAGCAGTATTAAGTGGTACACTAGCAGTATTAAGTGCACTATCAGCAATAGTAACCTCTTGTTCCTCTTTTTTACCACTTCCTTAATCTTCCACAAGCTTAGTAGGTTCTTCTACTAATTCAGCAGACTCTTCCTCTTCTAGCAATACCTCAGTATCATCACTAATATTCTCTTGAATCTTTACATCATGTGAATGAACCAAAGAAATTTTAGCATCCAAGTCTAATTCCTCAATTAAACTCCTCCCCTGTTTGGAAGGATCCTCAGAAACTTCTTCTTCATCAGAGAGTACCACTCTTGTCCTTCTTCTAGATTGGCTTGTCTTCACAGTCTGCTCTAACTTCTTCACCTTTTTGATTAATTTTGTAAGAGCAGTACCATAAGTTTGTTTGGTTTGTGCCAACTCTGCCTCCAAGCTTGTTACTTTATTTGACAAATTGGTACACAGAACCGTCAATTCATGAAGTGATAGACTACCCTCATCACGTCCAAGTGAGTGAACACTTTGGAGAGGTGATTCATGGGGCATGGAAGCAGCTTCCTCAGTAACAGGTGTGGTGTGGATGTTTGATGGTTGTGAGGTGGATGGGGCAGTGAATGGTGTATGTTGAGGTGATAATGATGGTGAAGATGTGATTCTTGAAGGTGATGTTTCAGATGCAGTGATCATGGAAGCAAATAAAGGAATGTCTTCCCCAGAATAACCCTTTGTAACCCTCTTCATATTACTAAAGACTTTCTGTGTAAGGACATGAGTAGAATAGGTTCTTGTGTGGGGTTGAAGAAGTCTCCTTTGCTTGTTTAAACAGATTTGGATAAATCTAGGATACATTAAAAACTTATGAGGGTTATCCAAATTCTTAACCATGGTATCAAAGATGAATTTTGAGAAGTTAAAAGTTCTGGTTGTTGCCAGGCAGATAATAGCAGTAGCTATATTGCTACTGAACTGATCCCAATCAGTCTTTTTAGGACTCAAGCAGTGGAGGATTGTATGAATGAAAAACCTCCACTGAGGTGAAAAATGACCCTTTTGAAATGTAAGTTTATTAGAATTAGTTGCATACCCTATTAGAGCAAGTTTCTTAAAGATCTCTGAATTGGGTAGAGTAGTAACACCATCATTGTCCTCCAACTTTAGATGTCTTCTTAGAGAGGCTTCAGTAATAGTATTTTCTTATCCATCAATTGTAGTAGTTAGTTCTACCTCTCCAGTAGCACTTGTTCTAGCAGTAGCTGTGCTCTAAAACTGCTTAATAAAAGAAACATATATCATTGGATTCTCTATGAGGGCATACTGAATATGACTAGCATTTAAAAAATCTATCAACTAATGAAACCTTTCACTTCCTTCAGACTTCTTCAAGTAGGAAATCATGTTGTGCTTATCGCAAAATTCCAAATTAGCCATGTGATTGCTTAAAGAGAGATTAAACTTTTGGGATGTGGTCGTGGATGAGAATATGAGGTTTTGGTAAAGGTGATTAAGATTTTATAAAGAGAACTTAGGGTTTTGATTTGACCGACTTAATAAGATTTAATCTTCATAAGAAAGAAATCTTATTAGAGAAAGAAATATCCTGAATTTTCCAAATCATAGACCCCTATAAGCAAGTTGTTGGCAGAAATATCTCAACGGCTATTTAATTAATGAAATTTTTTGTTATACTCCAAACAGTACTTACAGTCACCCACCAGTACTAATTTAGCCTAATAGTACTAACTTTAAGCCGAGCCGTATTAACTTCACCCAGTAGTATAGAGATTTGCCTGACAGTACTAACTTAATACTGGCAGTATTAAGTTTATGCCTAGCAGTATAAACACCAATGCTGTTCTAACAAGAATTTCCATCACCAATTTGAATCTCACAATCTCTCTTTCTATTTTTATACTCATAATTATCTCTTAATTGTTTTTGCTCACCAATACACTCTTTCTATTTTTATCTACTCAAATCTCTTTCTATTTTTAGCTCACCATTTCTCTCTATTCTTTTTGCTCACTTTATTCACACAAGTTTGTATAATGTTCCATCAATTCCATTAGTTTCATACTGTCCTCCCCACATCCAAGTGTGTTAACTCTTGAGAGGGGTGGATCATTGGACTTTTAGATGCAGCCTCAAACCTTGTTTGAGCATCTACATCCCCAATATGGTTTCTTGGCACCTGGGACAACTACCTGAACCAAATCCCAAAGGACTTAATTCATTAAGTGTTGCCATGGATTGGGTCTTAGTTTATGTTACTACTATCCTGCTTTGCTTCTAAGCTAGAAGGAGTAGTGGCAGCCCTTTCCATTCTGTCACCCAACTCCTTATGGACAACCTCATCACCAATCGTTTTCAGGGGGACCACCAGACTAAGGTACCTTAGTGTCCTGAACTCTTTTGATTTTCTTGTATGTTTGACACTTATTATCAGATGTAACAAGTCTTTCCAACCATACTTGAGTTCATAATAGATATCATGAGCCTCCCCTCAAACAATACTTCACTTGATAACAGACAATCAATTTTGTTTATCCTGAAAATATTAGTCCAAAACCAAGAAAAACACAATCCAAAGCATTTTCTTGACTAGCAGTATTAATTTTTACTAACAGTTTTAACTTTAGTAGTTGTAAGTACAACTAGCAGTACTAATTATACTTAGCAGTATTAACATTTGCTTTAGTTTTAACTCTGTCTTCAATAATTATACAACAACATGCCTCTATTCATCACAAGCATACTAGAAAAGACTAGATAGATATGTGAGAATTCATGAGGATCCATATTTATGTATAACCCATGAATAGAAGTTAATGACTGTTAAACCTATCCTTAATTCATGCTTTAGGGATTAAGCATACCAATGCTTGCAATCAAAAACTAAAACCTAGTCACATCAAATGCTTTAGTAAGAAGGTCTGCAACATTGTAGTCTGTATGAATCTTGACCATTTCAATCAACTTTTTCTCATAGGAATCTCTAATGAAGTGATGCCTAATTTCTATGTGCTTGGTTTTTGAATGATAGACATGATTTTTCACAACACAGATTGCACTTTCATTGTCCACATGAATCTTTGTCTTCATAAAGTTGTAACCATAATCAAGTAATTAATTTTGAAGCCAAAGAACTTGTCCACAGCAGTTGGAAGCAGCAATGTATTCTACTTTAGTTGTTGAATTAGCCATAATTGTTTGTTTCTTGCACTGCCATGAGATTAGCCTGCAGCCTAAGAATTGACAACCTCCTGTTGTAGATTTCCTATCAATACTAGCACCAACATAGTCACTATCAGAATAGGCTATCAAATCCATAGGTGAATCCTTAGGATACCAAAGGCCCAAAATAGGTTGACCCTTAAGATATCTAAAGATTCTCTTCACTGCATGCATATGAGAAGCTTTTGGTTGAACTTGAAATCTTGAACAAGCACACACAGTAAACATAATGTCTGTCCTGTAAGATGTTAAGTACATCAATGATCCAATCATGGACCTATATAAGTGGACATCAACATCTGTACCAGCTATATCTTGTGATAAAGGCTTGTGTGTCTCCATAGGAGTACTTGCTGTCTTTACACTAGAAAAGCCAAACTTCTTTAAGATGTCATACATATATTTGTCCTAACTGAGAAATATGCCATCTTTTCTCTGCTTAACTTGCAGACTTAAAAAGAAAGTGTGTTCCCCCATGGAGCTCATCTGAATACTTTTATGCATAAGCTACTCAAACTCAGTACTCAAAGACTCTTTGGTACAACCAAAAATGATGTCATCTACATATACTTGAACAAGTAAAATGTCATTCTTGATCTTCTTTATGAACAAAGTCTTATCAATTGTCCCTCTTCTAAATCCATTTTCCAACAAGTAAGTAGATAAAGTCTTATATCAGGCTCTAGGAGCCTGATGAAGACCATATAATGCTTTCTCCACCTTGTACACTCTATTTGGAAATTCTGGATCCATAAAACCTAGAGGTTGGTTAACATAAAACTTCTCTTCAATAGTGCCATATAAAAATGCACTCTTTACATCCATTTGGTACACAGTGAAACCCATAAATGATGCAAATGCTAGAAATAACCTGATTGCTTCAATCCTAGCAACAGGAGCAAACACCTCATCATTGTCTATACCTTCTTCTTGTATATTACCCTATGCTACCAGCATGGCTTTGTTCCTAACCACAATACCTCTTTGATCTCTCTTGTTTCTAAAGACCCATTTAGTACCAATAACCTTCTTTCCATGAGGTAAATCCACCAGTGTCCAAACATTCAGTAGTTTGAACTGGAGAAGCTCTTCCTGCATAGCTTTTACCCAAATTTCATCGTCCAAAGCTTGAGTTGCCTTCTTTGGTTCCATCTGGGAGAGAAAACAAGCAAACAAACTGTTGGGAAATACAAGTCAAAAGGTCAAAGTTCTGCTACGAAAAAGTCAAAGTACTGCTAAATGAAAGATCAAAGT
>BQNB010090459.1:0-27140 GCA_026074375.1 Tanacetum coccineum | reverse complement strand
CTAGTTTTAACCTCAATTTCGTTCCAAAAAAGCATTCCCATCAGCAGTTTTGATTCTCACAAGCTCTCTTTTTGTTTTTCATTCTCACTTTATCTCTCAATTCTTTTTCTCACTGAATCACTCTGTCTGTTTTTGTTTCACACATCTCTCTTTTTGTTTTTCATTCTCACTTTATCTCTCAATTCTTTTTCTTACTGAATCACTTTGTCTGTTTTTGTTTCACACATCTCTTTTTTTGTTTTTCATTCTCATTTTATCTTGTTTACACCTTCATCATCCTTTTGTCCAGCATCACTAGAAGGTTGTGGTTTATCATTACTAGCATTCTTTGAAGAAGAATCAAATAGTGAACCATCTTTCCACAGTGGCATCAAAATGTAGTCTTGGCTAGATCCTGTCTCCTTGCTTGAATGACCTGCACCAATACTTTCTTATGTACCTACAAAATCATTAGAGTTTGTACCTGCAACAACTGGCATATAATTCATTGAATTTGTTAGAACATCAATATTAAACAGCCACTTTGGTCCATCACCTGCAATAATAGGCTTATCCTCTAAGAACCTAATATGCAAAATTTCTTCTACTTTCCTGGTTCTAATATTGTATACCCTAAAAGCCTTACTATTTAATGAGTATCTAACAAAGAATCCTTCATCTGACTTTCCATCAAACTTGCCTAAATAATCTAAGGTATTAAGAATGGTAACATGACACCCAAATGGTCTCATGAAGCTTAGAGCAGGTGTTCTACCTCTAAACAGTTCATAAGAGGTCTTATTATGAGGCTTGACAACCAATACCCTATTCTGCACATAGCAAGCAGTATTAACTGCTTCAGCCAAAAATGTATTTGGTAACTTAGAGTCACCTAACATGGTTCTAGCAGCCTCAATTAGTGTCAATTTCTCCTTTCAGCAATACCATTTTGCTGAGGAGTTCTAGCTACACTAAATTCCCTCTTAATGCCTTTCTTTTCACAAAACTCACTCATAACTCTATTCTTGAACTATGTTCCATTGTCACATCTAATTATCTTTACTTTTTTATCAACTAGATTTTCTATCTTAGTTATAAAGCTTTTAAGAATACCAATAGTCTCATCCTTAGTTGCTAAAAAGAAAACCCAAGTAAATCTGCTATAATCATTAGTGACAACTAGATAATATATTCATTAAGCTGCTTACAAAAGTTGGACCAAACAAGTCTATATGCAACATGAATAAAGGCTGAGTAATAGAGTTCTGAATCTTGGACTTACAAGAGGCTTTGTGTTGCTTTCCCTTAAGACAAGTAACACAAGTTTGGTCATTTTCAAAACATTTTGAAGGTAAACCTCTCACAAGATTTTCCTTAACAAGTTTATTAATAGTTTTAAAATTTACATGACCTAGCTTCCTATGCCATAGCATTGATTCATCAAGAGTGGCCTTTGCAACAAGACAAGTTAAACTCTTCTTTAGGTACAATTAATCTTCATATCAACCATTTGTACATATTGTTCTTCTAGGAACATTTAAGTTAAATGACTTTCTCAGCTAACTAAGTCAGGAGTCCAAGAACAAAAACATCTTAGTGTTTAGTAAAAAAGAACACTGTTCTTTTTAGTCCACATATTGTGAAATACATAAAAAGGTTTTATGTAAACTCCTTGACTAAGTTAACTCATCCTCAAAAATCAAAGTTTACCTGTTTCTAAGAGTTCCGTTTAGTAATTTTCCCTCCTTTGGCTCCTCCCCCAAAGGTAACATATCCTCTATCAAATTCCTTGAAGTCTAAGAGATAGGACATGTTCCTGTCATGTATCTTGAGCATCCACTGTCAACATATCCTTGCTCTTCTTGTTGTGGATGACCCTGCACATAAGAATAAGGAAATTAGTTTTCTTTTGGGGACAAAGCATTACTGTCTTGATCTGCCTCGTGCAATTAAATAAGTATGTCTCTTCAAAGTAATTGATACACTATTAAGTTTGGTAGGTATTCAAACATAACATGTTGAGGCCTTTGCAGCATTAACCTGATTTGCCCTGATAGCATTAACTACTGCTAAATTTGGCTAGGCAGTATTAACTACTTTTGGCCTAGCAGTATTAAAATTTTTCCCTTAGCAATATTAACTTTTTGGTTAAAAATTTTGTTAGTTAATGTTGTTCTTGTTTGATAGGGCCTCTTTACAGTTGATTGTGCTGATTTAGAAAAACGTAACATTGGTCTAGCACTATAAACTATAGTTTCCGGATGAGCAATATAAACAAGCCTAGCAGTATTAAGTGGTCTTAGGCCAGCTTTCATTAAAACTACTCTTGGAGCCATGTTCCTGTGAGCACTAGGGTGAGCCTTTTTAGCATAATAATTGTAATTTACCCTTGTATGATTATTCCTAGATACCACCCTTTCCCTTTGATGGTAATTGCAGTGAGCCTGCACATGGTCAAAACTTCCACAGACAAAACAAGCTTTATTGTACATCACAAAGTCACTTCCTAGCTGTTAGAACTTCTAATTATTCCAGTTTCTTTGATTTCCCCTACGACTTTGTGACCTGTACATTTCAGCATACTTAACTGGTTTCCTAACTGGTTTTTCTTATTGTTTAGGTCTAACATATTCTATCTTAGAAACAGTAGGAAAAACAGTTTTCTTCACTAACTTATCATCTAACACCAACTCCTCAATCAATGGGGCATCAGAAGATTCACTAACCTCATTAGAAATATTTTCACTAACACTCTTACTAGTCTTAGGTCTATAGACTTCAAACTCGGCGTTGGAACTTTCTCATAGAACAGAGTTGACAAATCAATAGTTGGCGTGTAAAACAACCCCTGTTTGGGGAGGTGGAACAACATATATAGCTTACAAACCCAACACCTTTCCTACTATTATCAGTTATCTGACTCCCTATTAATTTGTCTGGTACTTCTTGATGCATTATAAATATTTCAATTTTAAGTTGATTTCTTTCTTTTTCTTGCTTAAGCTTTTCTATCTCACTTTTAAGCATACTAATTTCTGAGTGTTTAAATGGAGATATCTCTTTTTAGAACAACAATTTAATCACAAAAAATAACCTCATTCTTTTTGTAAAAGACAAGTTGCTCTTCTATAGATGCTAACCCTCTTTTTTTTTAATTAGCTAATTGAACTAGATTTGTAAATCTCTATTCTTAAATCCTAAAGTTGAGTTTTAAGAGTTTCAAAGCTTTTTAGACAAGTTTTTGAACAAGTTTTGTCATTATGTACCTTAGAGTCTAAAAAATCCATAAGAGCCATGTTTGTAGGGACTTCATCATCTACCATATAGCTCCAGTCAAAACCAGCTCTATCAATAGCCACCATGGCTTTGAAAGAAGTTTCTTCCATATTTATAGTCCTTCTAGAGCTGTCTTGATTCCTGTTTCTGCTATCTTGGTTCCTAGGTCCTCTGTATTCCCTTGTAAAGTGTCCCGTCTTGTGGCAGTTGAAACACTCCACCTTGGATTTGTCATATCCAGCTGTGTCACTCCCACTGATAGTGATCTTTCTACCAGTTTTCTAGAAAAACCTTCTTGTCCTCATGCTCAACAATGCTAACTGCCACTTCAAATCCATCTCTTCTATGTCATCTTCATGGATTTGTTCAAGGTCCTCATATACAAGTTGAGACCCGTTTGGTTGACTAGCAAAAAATGCATAAACAATGTCATCACTTAAGTTAGCAGTACTAACTTGAGTACTAGCAGTGCTAACTTGAGTGCTAGTAGGACTAACTTGAGTGTTAGCAGTACTAACTCCATAAGCAGTATTAACTTCATTAGTACTGCTAGGGGATGACACAAAAGCCATATTCTGAGAACTTGAGCTTGAGCTTGAGCTTGAGCTTGCAGTTCCTTTAACCTCTTGTTCAACAATCTTAAACTTGTTGTAGAGATCATCAAAGCTCATTGTGTCTAGATCAGGTTTATTCCTCTAGACCACAACATGAGTATTCCACTCAGAAGGCAGACTTCTCAAAAATTTCAAATTGAGATATTCTTGTGAAATATTTTCACCCAAGATAGCCAGCTGACTTACAATCTTCTAAAGTCTGTTAAAAATATAGTCAAGAGACTCTGTGCTTAGAGCACTAAAGTTCTCATACATTTGCTTCAGGTTAGTCTTTTGGGTCTTCTTTGTGGCTTTATTACCACCAAATCTTGTTTGTATAGCAGCAAACAAAGTCTGAGCATCCTTGTACTGATTGAAAGTCATTAGATGTTCAATAGGAAGTGCCATCAGTAACATACTTCTTACCTTCACATTATTCTTCTTTTAAACCTTTTCTTTAGTAGTGGCAGGACCTGATATTAGTGAAATTGAGGAACCATCAGCATTTGTTATTGTTTGAGGTACTGGTTTGAATGAGTTTCCATTCTCTTTGACATCCCATAGAGCATAGTCTTGTACTTGAAAGTATTGCTCAATCCGTAGCCTTCATATATCATATTTACCCTGTTTGAGAATGGACAACTTTGCATTAGTAGTGGTTTGTGTAGTTTCTAGATCCATCTCGTCCTTGTGAGTAAAAAGTTCTTCTTGTTAGTTTCTTCTAGATCAAAGTTTCAGAACACAAGCTCTGATACCACCTGATAGAACCTAAACACGTGATAGATTCTGAGATCGTTTATAGATCAGATTGTTTAGATCTTTATATCTAGGATAATAATAACAATGAACATAAAGAATATACATAGCGGAAATAGCATAAGAACATTGATATCATAACAAGGTTTCTTCATTATCACTCCAAGCTCCAATTATATTTGATCAGAATATAACAGTTACAACTAATCTGTAATAGGATCAAGTTACCTTGACCTTGAGGCTACACTACACAAACTAGACGTCTATATTTTACTTATATGCACACACACATTTTTGACTTTTTGCTGTGTACACAAACTACACGCCTGGAACCTCCTTTTATAACATAAGGAGTCCAAGACTTACAAAGAAAGATAAACAATAGACAACTAAATCATTTAAACATTAAGGAATATCTTATGTTATCTTTATCTTCTTAAGGAGATCTTCCATAATCTTTATATTCTCCTACATCTTGTAGAATTCTTTAATGACGATTTTGATCCTTTTGTTTCATTCTTTTGTTCTTTTGTCTCATCAAATCTATAATTTCCAACAAGCTCAATCCTTCAAAGACTTGATAATCCAACATATAGAATCCATTGAGCAATATATTGTTGAAAGAGCATGTCATGAACAAGAGATACAGAATAGGTTGAATGAAAGAAAGTTGCAGATTTAAGAGTGCATGGTTCAAAAGGTTAAAGCAACAGATGCTAGTTCGGGAGACATAAACTGTAGTGGGATTGTATCAGATAAAGGGAATGATCAAGGTTTAGAGAATCAAAGCAACATATTTAGAGATGAAAGCAACATGTCAAGGAATGAATGCAATGACAAAAGCACTTTTAGGGATGGTACGGAAATTAGATCTTCCTATGACATAGAACCAATGGTTGAGGTACCATATACTGCTAAATATAATGTGTTTGCTGTTGACACACAACATTTTGAGCAACCTGAATCCATTAATAACACATGTGTAGTGGAAAAGGTTGATAGTAATGTCATTCCTGATTCATTGGATATGTGTGATAATGATATTCAGTCTGACCAAAATGCTGAAGCATGTGACGATGAGCGTGTTACACTTGCTAATTTAATTGCAAATTTAAAACTTGCATTGATGAAAACAAAAAGATTCAAAGCAATTAAAGAAAGAAAACACATCACTGACTCAAGAATTGAAAGAGTGCAAATATACTCTTGAAGAGACTAATAGAACTCTGGGAGAGTCTAATAGTACTCGGGATAGTTGCCTAATTGCACTTCAATGTAAACAGACCGAGCTTGAGAAGTACATGACCTTTAATGACCGTAATTGATTATGACAAACTTGAACGTAAATTAAATGAAACTCTAGGACTATTAGCTCAAAAAGAAATTGACATCAAAGAAGGTTTAAAACTTAAAGCCTATGAAATTTCAGTTGTCAAAGAGAAACACAATGAGTTAGTCAAACATAGTCTTTTAACAAAGTCACATTATGAAGCTCTTGTCAAAGAGAAAACTAAGGTGATAACGGATTTAAAAAGTAAGGAAGAAAAAGACATTGAAAAAATAATTTCAATGGAAAAGCAATTAAAGTTTTTGAATGAAATTGTTCATAAAAGGAATCAATCAATTCAGACCATTCATATGTTAGCCCAACTTTTGCAAATCCCATTGATGTGTATTTTATTTTAAAATATGTTTTTACCAAGTTTTAAATTTATAAAACTCGATTTACCTAACCACACACTAACGGGCAGAGAACTCGATCGTGGGTAGTATAGAATGGTAAATCCGAGGTCGTCCCAAGAGCTAAGTTGTAATTAGTTTTAATTTGAAAAGTCACGTTTTAAGAAAATGGTTTTTAATTTAAATTGAAAGGAAATAAATAATAATAATTTTAAATACCGAAAACTAAAGGAGTAGGAGATATCAAGAGAGAAAACGTGCTAACCTAGTTACTTTATTATTGTTATGAAAACGTATTACTATGCAATGTTAAACCATGGTTTCATTAGCGGTTTTAAGGTCGATAGACTTCAATGTGCATATGCAGTCTATCCTATACACCCTGCGATTCCGAATTAGTCCCAAATCATCTAGGATGTAGGTTATTCAGGTTGCAGTCATTAATACCAACTATTCCCAAAACATATCTAATAATCTATAAAGATTATTTACCCTCTCTGAAAGAGTTCCTGTGCTTTTTAAGTATATTAGGTGATAAGTGCGATGACCGGTTAGTTCCTACACCAGGTAAAGAGTTAGTGATCCTCCCTAGTACCCATTGGATCCCATATTGACAAGATAATCTAATTATGAGGCAAGCTAGGTCTAAACCACCCGTATTACCAAAACCCAAGGTTACACAATAGTCAAGGAATATTTAATGAAACCATAATCTAACAGGAAACAATCATAACAAAAGTAACTACATAACTAGGCCAGCACTTTAAGTCCTTAGCCGCTCATGGTAATGAAAACACAGCAAGAAATAGAAGAAATAATAGATTGAAAACTCATAATTCTTACAGTATTCTTATTTGAACGATTAAATACAAAAAGTAAGTAAAGTGTGATCTCCCTTGGACTCCACTTGGAATTCTTTGAAGGTTGGAAGCCTTTGTCGCCTTTCTAATTGGCTGTGGAGGAAGTGATGTCAGAATAGCTTGAATGAGGCCTCTATTTATAGGTATCAAACCGGTTATGGCGCAACCAATAAAGGTGTTATGCCATAACCATTATACACGACATTCCATATTTAAGTAGCTGTTATGTTGTAACCAGATATGGTGTTACGCCGTAACCTTCAAATAACTTCCATATGTACGTGATCTTCATTCTTTATTTGAGGATTTTCATAGTTACGGCGTAACTGAAAATGGTTTTATGTCGTAACTCTAACTTTGACCAGATTTCCTTCCAAATATATGGTTACAACGTAACTAGATATGGTGTTACGCAGTAATGTTGTCCTTGATCTTCATACTTGCTTAATTTATGTTACGGTGTAACCATTTTTGGTGTTACGCCGTAACATTCTTCAGAATTTACACTTTAAGTCCTTTTTCCCTCGTTTCTTGTCACTTTCTTGCATTTCATCTGAAAACTACAAAATGATAGAAAATAACTCTTTTTCGAGTGTTAGTGAAACATTTATAGGTAAATTAGGGGGTATTTTGCCACCAAAAAGTATTAAATATTTGATGTTATCAAATATCCCCCCACTTGACTTCTGTTTGCCCTCAAGTAGAACCTATTAGAATATTTCATAAAAAAGATTTCTCGAGAATAACTTCAAGAAATGAATTTATAAAACTCTTACGCTAGAAAACATCAAAGCCGAACACCTCACGAAAAGGGGATAAAAAGTCACTCAGCTCTCCACTAGCTTAAGTGTTTCATTTTCGAGGAAATCGCTCAATTGCATAGTCATAGCTTGTATTCTATCGTAAGCTTGGAAAGTATACAAATCTGCACCAGTTAGAATTAGGGTCTAAATAATTCTCAAAGGCAACACGGGTATTATGATTTTAAAGGGTAATAAAGGGTTAGGATAGACATGGGATACACATTTAATGGTTGCTATATAAAAACACAAAACAAATGGTCTAAAATAATCTAAGGTTGTCATAACTAACCACTGTCCATCCATAGGTCTAAGAGTTTAAGTCTGAAAATCTGATCTTCAATAATGGGCTACTAGCTCCATTCTTCATGAGTATTTAGATGACTTGGTGTAATGATGGGCTACTAGCTTCATTTTTTTTCATTACTGAGATGTTTTGGTGCAATAATAGGCTACTAGCTCTATATTTTTATTATTTTACACAATCTTTACATTTTTAGCACATGGGTGACTTTTTATTTCACCCCCTTTTCTTCATGATAAATATGCAAATGTCATAGGAGTTTATATCTTTAATTATTGCCCCTGCAACATCCGATATTATACGCTCATCCCCCACTTAAGATAAACAATGTCAAAAGTGGTGATACAGGGGGGTCTTTGTAGATCATAACTGATTGGTCTTCCATGAATGTATAAAATTTTTGTTCCTATTCCCCCGAACCATGGACTTAAGTAGTCAGAGATTTCAACACAAAGAAAATAAAGACTACAGGGTAGGCTAAGGTGAAATGGTGTAACAAAACATATAACATTGAGTGAAAACATAGATTGGCTCAATATGGGTGATCTAGGGGTATCTTGCACTAATAATGAGTGCAACATGCAACAAAAGAGTCTTTTTTATCATGGGGTTTTGAGGTGATCAAGTCAGGGGGTAACAAGTCGGATAAATAATAAAAAAAAAAAAAAAAATAAATAAAAAAAAACACACACATTTAGGCTATTTATGGTAATTTCCTAAGTGTTGCTTCTTGAACTTATCCTATCTTTTGCTAATCAATTAGGTATCGAAAATGATGTACATGCCAAGGGGTTTTTTTTTAAAAAAAAGGGTTTCTTTTTTTTTAACAAAAAATTTTTTTTTTAAAAACTAAAAAAAAACCGGGCCCCCCCCCAACCAAAAAAACTCCCATTTTTTTACTTTTTTTTTGGGGGGTGGATTTTTTTTTTTTAAAAGTTTAACAAAATTTTTTTCTGTGGGGTGGGGGACAAAAAAAATTTTCGGGAAAAGGGAATTATTAAGGGCCAATTTTTAAAAAAAAAAATACTCACCAAGTATATAAGGATAATGTGCATTCGGCAAGAATTAAATTCTAGTTATTATAAGAAAAAAATTGTCAAAAATTTTTAAATGGCCGATTTTCAGACTGGAAAACTAGAAAAAATCGAAGGCAAACATAAATTAAGTATTAATTTACTCCCATTCCCCTACTAGATTTGTACAATGTCCTTATTGTACATTAAGGATATTTTTGAAAAAAAATTTAAAAAAAAAAAATTGTTTTTAAAAATAAGGAAAGAATAGAATTAAGACATGAGACTCCCTAAGGATTGCTTCGAAAATTTAAATTTGGCGGAAGGAAAAATCTTTAGTTATTTTGTCTTTCGTAAGCTCTTTCCCTTTCCCCTTTCCCCCCCCACCCCCAACTTTGCGCAAGCTCTTTATCCCTTGTGATCACAAAACAAACCAAAGCATAAAATTGTTCTACAAGAATTATGAAGTGTACAGGAAATACAAACCTAACTCACTTTCATAGGAATCACGGTTGCATTTAGCATATGTAACAAGCCTTTTAAACCACTTGGTGGCCCAAGTGGACGAGTTTAGTCTCATGAGGGCTTCCAGAGAACATACCCACAAAGTCCATTTACGTATACAACTTTAGACATGTTTAAAACTTAAATTTTTAGGATTTCAGAAGGAGGTTACGGCGTAACCTCAATGGTTACGTCGTAACCTCAATGGTTACGTCGTAATCAAGTGGTAAATTTTTTTTGTTTTAAGGTGTTACGGTGTAACCAGGAAATGGGTTACGTCGTAACTATAGTGGTTGTGGCGTAAACTAAAGTTGTTACGCCGTAACTGCTGCAGATTCAACAAAGTTACCACATGATTAAGAGTCGAGCCGGTCTCGATAATTGCCTCCTAGCTTTTGGTCTCTGCAAAACAAAGTAAGAAACATGCAAACCAACTAATGCAAAAAAGGAAATTTTATTAAATGAAGGACGGGTTGTCTCCCGACAAGCACTTTTGTTTATTAACAAGTCTTTAAGTTAGACTTATGACCATTCTATGTTTCTTCATTTTCCAATTTTTCCTGCTCCACATTTCTCCAAAAATCTTTGTTTATTCTCTCTATAGTAATTTTACATACCTTTCCAAAGACTACTTTCACCCAGTTATCAAAGCTTAAATTCTCCCATTCTAAATTTGTTCGCTTATCATCATTACTACTTTCCCAATATTCCTTGTTTTCCCTAAAGTTGTCTCCTCCATCACATTCGTCGAAATGGGGATTACATGAAGCCCATTTGGTGCACATGTCATCATTCCATTGGTAAATTGGTTTACACCAATGTCTATTTTTTTTGTTGGAGAGATCTTCTAAACTATAATTTTTATCATTCATTATTTCTGCCCTTATATCGGTGATGTTGGGTGCTGTCATGGGTAATCCTTTTATGTTTAAGATTTTAGTTTTTGTGAAGACCTCTCCATCCCCCAGGTTATATCTTGTTATCTCAGCCTCTTCCTTTAAAATTGGTGGGGGTTCTGAATAGGGCATTCCTAGTAACTTGTTCCTTTTTAGCTTGTATGCTTCGTCATCAAGGTCAATGAATCCATCATACAATGTAGGTTCCAAGTAGTCTATGATTCCTTCCAAATAATCCTTATCCTTGCTAACTTCTAAAAACCATTCTTCAGGTAACTTATTAAACATTGCCCCGATTATTGCTCTTGTCTTGGTTTCCCTACACTTTTCAGGATCCTCCTATTCTACAGTCATTTTTTGTGTTTGTCCTCCAAGTTTATTGTCCCAAAATTTTTAAAGGATCCTTCTTTTGTTATATTGTTTACCTTGTCGTACCTTGCCCTTACCCAGTTCGTACAGCTTAATCCTTCCCATTCTAGGTCCATGCGGTCTTTGTCGTTTGTGATTTTCCAATAATGCTTCAATTTTTTATCAGACATTCCACCTCCATCACATATTTTGTGGTAAGGATCACATGATGCCCATAATGTGTATCCTGTTTCATGTTCTTGGCGAACGGGTTCACACCATTGGGTTTTACGGTTTGTATTATAGTCTTTATAACTAGGTTTATCCTGTGATGTTGGTTTCTCGTTAAGGTGTTCACTAACATGGGTAGTAGTATTACACTCTTGTTCATTCATTTTGATTTTTACCCTTAGTCTTCCTCAATCCCTAGCGAGACTTCCCTGGTGAAAACATTAATTTCAGCACGAATGTTTGCTAAAAAAGGTCGACCAAAAAATAATAGTTCTATTGTTTAACCCTTCTGTACCAATGCTCACAAAGTCAGAGGTGAAAGAAAACTTATCAATCTTTACCAGGACGTTTTCTATTATCCCCTAGGAGACATGCCTAGTTTTATCAGCCATTTCTACTATTATGTTGGCATTTTTTGGGTCAACTAGGCTTAATTCTTCTAAGATAAATTTAGACATAATATTAATGCTGGCTCCTAAGTCTACTATTGCATTTATGCTAAATATACCAACTGAACAAGGGATAGTAAGACTTCCTGGGTTTGGTTTCTCAGGTAGGCTTGATACTTTTTAAATTTGGTTGGTTTCTTTCTGATGCGTGTCATTTTTCAGTGAGTGAACCATCTTGCACTTCCTTACATTATGTTCTTGTCTTCTAAGTTGATCGATCTGAGCTTCCCATTTTCTTAGGGCATCATCCTGGGATTGCTTCCTAAGGTTTAAGTGACTATCGTCCCTTTTTTGTTGAAATTTCTAGCATTTCTCTAACTCCGCTTCAAACCAGTCACCTAGGCCTTGATCACTCTGTTCTTGTTTTTAATGACTTCATTTTCCCTAGTGTGGTTGCTCGGGGTTTTAGTGGTTTTGGGGTGAATAGGATATTGTGATGCCTGAAAGTGAGGATCGTTTTTTGCATCTAATGGTGGATTAGGGCTTTTATGATGGGGATTTAAATGGTCCTTATATATGGCAGGGACATCGGCTTTGGCCGAGTGTGGTTGATAATTATCGTATCCCTAGGTTTTTTTTATTTCTTTATATTCCAGATATTCTGCGATGGTCATATCATCAACCTTTTTAGGTGTTTGACTTTCTTGTGTCAGCCTAAGATACTGTTCAATGGTGAGATCTTCAATGTCAACCTCATCCATGATGCTTTCTAAAGAATAGATCGAGGTGAGAAAAGACATAATTGTGAAAATTTAAAGTACTACTAATTTTTAGCTCCCTGGCAGTGACGCCAAAAACTTGACGCGTATTTTATTTTAAAATATGTTTTTACCAAGTTTTAAATTTATAAAACTCGATCTACGTAACCACGCACTAACGGGCAGAGAACTCGATTGTGGGTAGTATAGAATGGTAAATCCGAGGTCGTCCCAAGAGCTAAGTTGTAATTAGTTTTAATTTGAAATGTCATGTTTTAAGAAAATGGTTTTTAATTTGAATTGAAAGGAAATAAATAACAATAAAATTAAATACTAAAAATTAAAGGAGTAGGAGATATCAAGAGAGAAAACGTGCTAACATAGTTACTTTATTACTGCTGTTATGAAAATGTATTCTTGTGCAATGTTAAACTATGGTTTCATTAGCGGTTTCTAAGGTTGATAGACTTGAATGTGCATATGCAGTCTATCCTATACACCCTGTGATTCGGAATCAGTCCCAAATCATCTAGGAGGTAGGTTATCCATGTTGCAGTGATTAATCCCAACTATTTACAAAACATATCTAATAATCTATAAAGATTATTAACCCTCTCTGAAAGAGTTCCTGTGCTTTTTAAGTATATTAGGTGATAAGTGCGGTGACCGGTTAGTTCCTACACCAGGTAAGGAGTTAGTGATCCTCCCTAGTACCCATTGGATCCTATATTGACAAGATAATCTAATTATGGGGCAAGCTAGGTCCAAACTACCCGTACTACCAAAACCCAGGGTTACACGATAGTCAAGGAATATCTAACGAAACCATAATCTAACATGAAACAATCATAACAAAAGTAACTACATAACTAGGCCAACACTTTAAGTGCTTAGCTTCTCATGGTAACGGAAACACAACAATAAATAGAAGAAATCATAGATTGAAAACTCATAATTCTTACAGTATTCATATTTGAACGATTAAATACAAAAAGTAAGTAAAGTGTGATCTCCCCTTGACTCCAGGTGGAATTCTTTGGAGGTTGAAAGCCTTTGTCTCATCTCTAATTGGCTGTGGAGGAAGTGATGTTAGATTAGCTTGAATGATGCCTCTATTTATAAGTATCAAACCTGTTACGGCGCAACCAATAAAGGTGTTACGCCATAACCATTATACATGACATTCCCTATTTAAGTAGCTATTATGGCGTAACAAGATATGGTGTTACGCCGTAACCTTCAAATAACTTCCATATGTACGTGATCTTCATTCCTTATTTAAGGATCTTCATGGTTACGGTGTAACTGGATATGGTGTTACGCTGTAACTCTAATTTTGACAAGATTTCCTTCCAAATATATGGTTACAGCGTAACTAGATATGGTGTTACGCTGTAACGTTGTCCTTAATCTTCGTACTTTCTTAATTTATGTTACGGTGTAACCATTTTTAGTGTTACGCCGTAACATTCTTTATAATTTACACTTTAAGTCTTTTTTCCCTCGTTTCTTGTCACTTTCTTGCATTTCACCTAAAAACTACAAAATGATAGAAAATATCTCTTTTTTTAGTGTTAGTGAAACATTTGCATGTAAATTAGGGGGTATTTTGCCACTAAAAGTATTAAATATTTGATGTTATCACCCATGTACCTCAAGAAAGCTCAATCTGAAAAGCCATGTTTGTATGAGATCCTATATGATACTTCTAATCTTGCAAACAGATTAGTCCCTGATAGAGAAGAGACATTGACTCTTAAAAAAGAGTGTAGATCAAAATTGAATAAAGACTTAGTGAAACCTTATGATTACACAAAGCAAAATATTCTTTATGAAAATTTTAAACCAACAACACATGAATATCATGAACAGTTAGCACATGCAAATGAAGTAAGAAAGAAAACGTGGAGAAAATCTTTTGTGAAATCAAAACCAAAAATTTTCAAAAACATCGGTTTCTTACCTACTTCAAAATCAATCAGTAAAAGTAGACAAGCTTATAATGTATTAACGAATAACATAAATCATTTAGAGAACTTGTTGATCAAGCTTGGGAAAATCATTGCATGATTATTTTCGTTGCACCAACTGCTAATGATATAGAAATCTAATTAAAAACATGTTTGTGCCTCTTGCCCTAAAGACAAGTAAGAAATGGATAGATTCAAATTTGTTCATGACTTAAGTAATGAAATGAAAGTTTATTTAAAGAAATAAAATGTACGTTGAATCCCTTAGAAAAAAGAAATTGATGAAAGCGCGTGATTCTTGATAAGCAGAATTTTCAAACATGTATGATATACTTCTGCAAGAGTGTGTGTCTAATGATGTTATGTGTTCTTATTTGAATTTGTTATCTGATTTAGCTGCTCACACTGAATTGCAATGCCTGTATCAACATAAAATCAGAGAATGTAAATGTCTTGCAGAAAAGCTTTCTAAACAAACTAAAACTGTTAGTAAAGTAGTTTATAATGAGCTTTTAAGAAGTTTTGCTAAACTTGAAAATCACTTGATTTCTCTTGAACTTGCTTTACAACAACGTCAAGAACAAATGAAAAATGACACAGTTTGCAAAAAAAAGAGTCAACTGTATTTCTAAAAGAACGTGAACAATACTTTGAAATACAAGATTTGAAAGCTCAATTGCAAGACAAGAACATTGCCATAAGTGAGTTAAAGAAACTCATTGAGAAAATCAAAGGAAAGGGTGTGGATACTAATTTTGAAAAGCAATCAATCTTGGGGAAACCACCTTTGCAACCAATAAGAAATTAACCAGTGGTAACGCAACCAACTGCGTATAAATCTAAACGATCCCAAATGCCAAAACATCAGTTTGCCTCCCAAGTTGATATGTCGCATGATTTAACAAAACTAGTCACTCCACATTCTTGGCCTCAAGTTAGGAAATCGTCTTTTGCTAAGCCTTATGATGTGAATGCATATGGCCCTTCTAGGAATAGCCTAAAGCATATGTCATTTCAGTCACCAAGAGAATCTGTAGGCTCAAATGACATGGTTCATAACTACTACATAGAGGAAGCTATGAAAAAGGCACAACTTCAGAAAGACAAAGCCTTGAATACCAAACCTAGTGTGCAACACTGCTAGATTACCAAACACTACTAACGGTATCAAAGCAAAACCTAGGAGCTTTAATCAACAACCTAGGAATTGGCCACCATCCATGAGTAGTCGTGTATCGAATAGAACTGCTAACATAGAAGAACCACCTAGGAATGAATAGCCTTTCTTGAAGTCAAAAGACTTGGCATGTCCTACATGTAAAAAGTGCATTTACAACGCAAATCACGATGAGTGCATCTTAAAATACATCTCAAAGGTACATTCTTGTGCCTCTGCACAGAAAAAGGATGCAAAATTCCATAAGAGAACAAAGAGATATATGCCCGTAGAAAAGAAAAGTGATTCTAAGAAACATGACAGACAGATCCCCATAGGACAAAGGTTTTCTCCAAATAAGTCTTTCGTTGTGTATCTGAAAACAATGCCTACTAGATCTGGTCTTACATGGAAACCAACGGGTAGAATCTTTACTCAAGTTGGTCTTAAATGGATTCCCATTAGAAAGCCAGTTGAAACCCACTACAACACAAATGATAGTGCTTCACCATTAGGAAAGGAAACACATAATCCTAAAACTGTCATTTGTGCAAACTCTTCTTCTTTGAGTGCAGGTACTTCAATGGCTTCTGAACCCATCTCTTCAAAGGGTTCATCTAATGTAAATATTCTATCAACATCTTCTTTGTATAAACATTCCATTTTTAATTATGTTAGAAAATATTTTTGAAAAAGAAAATACAAAAATATAAAATTTCAAAAAGAAAAATACAAATTTTTTTTCTTTCAAAAAGCAAATACAAAATCAAAAAATCAAAAAATTCCAAAATGAATCTTCTCGACATGTCTCTTGGAATCGATAACATTTACGTACCTAGAAATGTCGATTAATATTGACACGGGCGTGTAAATGAAGGAAAGTATGCAATCATGTACATTTATCCTCACAACGAGAAGATAACAACTTCTCGGACTTGAGCTGACATAAAAAGTCAATTCAAAAGACATTCAAAGTCTTTCGAGTTCAAGTAACATTGGTTTTTCAAAACACGTTGAACACAATATTTCAAGAATTTCTCAAAAGGTTCTTCAAAATCTTTCAAAATGGTGTGTTCAACACTCTCTCCTCATGCATCTTTCAAAAGTAAAATCATTTTTTTATAAGTGAGTCAATTTTTGAGGGGGGGGGGCCTTTAAAACCAAGTTTTAATGCGTTTAGACACATACTCACATATTTATTTTGTGTGTCTAAATCATTTCTGAATGTTTAAACAAATGAAATATGTTAAATGTTAATAATATTTAAACACTCATTTTGTTAAAACATATACAAGTAGCTCAAACTCAATTTCACATGGAATTTACAAAGTCATTAACCTATTATCTCAATTGGTGTCATATGTGTGGAATTAAGGAAGAGCCAAAGAAAAAGTTCCATTAATTCATGCTATGTAGGTGTCAACATTTTTCTCCTTATGAAACATTTTCACCTCTCAAATTTTAATCAATTGGTATGAAAATACTAAGAGATTAGTTATTTTCATAGGGAGAGAAAATGTGATTAAAATGTGATCTATATAAATAATAAGCGATCCGAAGACTCTAAGTGCATAACTCTTTCCTCTATGTGAGAAACAATTTCGAATATCGATGCACATGTGTAGGGGGAGCATTTCAAAAGAATGAAACTCTCAAAGTGTTAAACGTTTTGATTTCTATCAAACACTTTGATTGATTTTTCAATGATTTTATGGTTAGGATCAAATACCTAACAACATCTTAATTCATGACGATTCTGAAGTCATTAGGTGGTTAGGTTAGGTACTAGTCCTATGATCCAACCAGAACCGGAAGAATCTACCCAAGGACACTCCATAGTTAGAAATAGCAGTCCTTAGGTATGATTAGAGATGAATGAGAATAAGAGAATAATGCCGACTAAGATTGAGCTAACACTGGAACAATCACAACAAGGTGTTAGTAATGACGTCTTGGTAAACATTGAAGGGGTTGAAGAATGAAAAAGAAATGTATGGACAATGGGTCAAAAGAAAGCAGCCCACCACACACTTTAGGAAAAAACCAGGTTAATACATAACCTTTCAGATTCACAAAGATGAATTCTAGTATTGAAGACATGACATCATAGACCCAGTGATGCATTGCACAACCTTTCCCAGCCATTCAAGTTTCTCTCAAAAGATACTTGTCTCATTTGTCACGAAGATACACACGACTTCTTTTGACTTTCTCACTCCGAGTTACTTGATATTGAATAGGTGGCAGTCTGCTCCAGCCTCCGAGTACTAAAACCAAAACGAACTAATCGAGTCTAGAGCCAAGAGATCAATAAATAAATCTCATTAGGACACTTTTCATGAAAAACACTTGTTGAACACTAATAAGTTCACAAGCTGTTAACAAGAGTCCTATGCATTATCCTTGTGATACTGCCAGAACATTCAGAGTGATGCTCTTGAGTATTCACAATGATGAATGGAAATCCTTCTAGAGTCAACATCAAACAGCTCTGCGGTAGGTGACTTACGAGATTCTATATGAATCAAGCTTATGTCAACTAGATATCGATTCGGTCCAGTAAATGAATTGATGACTTAATCAGAAAGACAATAACTATCTGATTCACTCTTACCGTGTTGTCTGTTTTGAGATGTTCCGGTATTAAGAACAAGCAAGCATGCTGAATCTAATGCATCTGTGTTAGAAGATCCTACTCTTTGAGCTAGAAACCCTGTTAAGGAGATTCTTTGAATCTACCTGATCACAGGTATAGTATTTATACTATGAAATAGGGAACCGATGGTTATCGCAACCAAAAATTAACGAATGACAAAGACATTTCGTCCATATCTGCTATTTATTACTAACATTCAAATGCAGGTACAAACATCAATGTTGCAGCCCCATTCTAGCAGAGTCGGATTCATTACCACATGCTCAAGCTGTAAAGACATACTATTAGCATCAAGATTCAAGAATCAAGAAAGCTCAAGAATTCAAGACAAAGACTTCCGCAAACTTTGATATAAAAGATCTTCCTTTTAGATATCAAGTCTATCAAGAGAGATTGTTATCAAGCTTTCAAGATGATGCAAACTATGAGCATGTTGGTCAAGATACAAGATCGTAAGATGGCAAAGACGTTAATGTCATACAAGGAAAAGATTTAAGATCTTGGAACTAAAGACAAAATCAAAAGAAAAGGCTCAAGATCAAAGATCACACAGCATGAAGGAACAAGCCTACAACAAAGATAAAGACCAAGAACAAGACTCAAGAAAGCAATCTCAAGAAACCCAAGACCATGTTATGACTGTGAACATGGAAGCTCGGAATCTGCCAGAAACCAAGCTTTAGGGGAGATTGTTAGCCTCAAAATATCGAGTCAAACAAGGAAGCTCATTTCAAGGTTCAAGACCTCGCTTCGGGGGAGATAGTTAGCCTTAAAATATTGAGTCAAACAAGGAAGATTGGTCACTCAACAAGGAAGCTTTAGTCTTTATCTAAATATAGGTTGTAATAGGCTAGAAAGGAAACCAAACTCGTTTAGTAATCTAATATTGTATCTGTTACAGGTTTATTCCCAAGCAAAACCCGAGCCCGGTCAATATCAAAAGACCTTAGGCGTCCCAATGTATCAAAGGTACTATATATACCCTTCTCCACACAAGGAGAAGGGTTGGTTTTCTCATTTGTTTCATTTTGTAAACACATAGCAATCCAAACACTCTTTTATTTTCTCTCTTTATTTCTTATCTTATTTTCTTATCAAATATATGGTGAAGTGAAGTGATATTCTGGGGTTCCTACATGGTGTCTTTAGATTTGTCATTCATTAACAAAGTGTTCAAAAAACTCTCCAACACATTTTTTCGATATGAATGATATCTAAATTGTGTTTTAGTGTAAGAAAAGACCAATACTCAAGCTCGTAAAAAATTGTTCGTTTAGTCCAGTTCAGCTCAACAAGAACATTGCGTTTTATCTTCACACCCCCATAACTCGGATGTTTCCCCTTCTTATGCGTGGGCAATCTATTAAGTTGAGTCAGGATTTGAGGCCGGGTAAATTTTCTAGGAGGATCTTTGTCTTCAGTTGTACCATTGAAATTAAGTGACCTCCTCCATTTATGAGGCTTCTTTAAGAATCTTCTATGACCAACATAAGTTGTTTTGTTTAACACACACATATATGGAGTATCTTCATTACATGTAGGGCATACCATGTAACCTTGCCCACTCTACCCAGACAAACTACTTCGAGTAAGAAAATCATTGATGGTCCATAAAAGCATCACTCTCATATTAAACGTCTGGCCTGTAGTAACGTCTATGGTCTCGACACCTTTGAGTGCTCAAGTAAACATCAATAACCTTACCCTAGGATTTAGGGCCAGGAATTAACAACGTCAACATTAAAGAACACTCTTTCATACATAACCACGGAGGCAGATTGTATGTTGTCAATATGACCGGCCACATGCTGTAAGACTGACTAAGGTTGCTGAACGGATAGAAACCATCAGCAGCGAACCCTAATCGAACATATCTTAGTTCTACTTTAAAATCCGAATACTGGGTGTCAAAATTCTTCCATGCTTTACCATCAACCAGGTGTTGCATCTTACCGGGCTCCGTACACTTTCCAGTAGCATGCTAAGTCATTTCCTTTGTAGTGTGACTAGACTTGTACTAACGTTATAGTCTAGGAATGATTAAAAAGTAATGCAACACCTTCTTAGGAACTTTCTTCCCCGTTGTGTTATTGTCTTTCCATCTACTCGTGTTACACACTGGACATAACTGCTTGTCTTTGTTATCTTCGCCTTGAAATAAAAAGTAATCGTTTACACAAGCATGTATCGACTCGTACCTTAACCTGATCGTTTTAAATGTCTTCTTTATTGCATAGTATGATGGTGAGAGCCGATATCCTTTATTAGAGGAAATACAATTTAGGAAAACTCTAGCATTTCATTGATTATAGAATCAGTCAATTTACCTTTAACCTTAAAATGGGTAAACTTTGCCATAACGTCTAATCGAGTAACAGATTCACAACTCGGGTACAGCTCCTCGTTGGCACTGGCATATAACTCTTCAAACTCGTTATGTTTAGCTTGAGTCGGTTCGTTACTTGTCTCACCAATATCTCCTTGAGTTGGCTCATTTTGTTTATTATTCAGAGTAATATAGCTAAGATCATTAAGGCAAGCTATCATGTCACTTATCTGAGGTTGTGTTGTGTTATGCATTACTTGCGGAGGAAGATTCGGTTCACCGTAGTGAGACCATGATTTATAACTTGGGTCCCACCCATTACTCGTAATGTGTTGTGAAAGGTTCTTGATGCTTACAAAAGATACATTACGACAAGACTTGCATGGACATTTTATATTTCCAGAACTATTCAATAACGGCTTGCAATGCTCGATGAATTTCGTAAGACCAGTAAAAAATGCCTTTTTAATACGCCCTAAACAGGTCTAACTCTTATCAATTACCATAACTGCGTTTTAACGATACAATTAGTTATTATATGTACTTAATTAAACACATTCAAACTAGAAATACGATTTGTTTCATTCACCTAGTGCAACTATGGAAGGCAATCCTAACCCACTCTTTGAATGATTCGTCTCTTATATGAATGCGTATAACTGATTTACTATTTCAGAACATTTTGACAGCATTTGTTAGGATTAAAAGACTTCTTGATGATCTTAGAGTTACTGCTGCTCAGGTTTGTGTTACTGCTTAAAGTTAGTGCTGTTCCTTAACTTTAATGAAAAATATGCTAAGTAGTTAGTGCTGCTAGTGTAAAGTTAGTACTGCTGGTGAAGATTGAAGAAAATATTCTAAGTAGTTACTACTGCTTGTGCTCAGTTAATGCTGCTGGTGTATAAGTTACTACTGCTCAAAAATTAAGACTACTGAAAGAGTTTCTACTGTCAGAGAAAGGATAAAGACAGAAGAAAGGATAAAGATTGTTTGGAGATCAAGAGAATATTCTAAGTCTTAGAAATTTATTGTAAATCGACTAGGACTCCTTGGTGTATAAAAGGAGGTCCTAGGGTATAGAGTTTAAAGTGTTTTTTACGATTTGATAAGTGTTATTCATAGCTTCAAGGTTTTATAACCCTAATACTAGGAGAGTATTCATATTATTCTTAATAATATTAGAGCTTTTATTGTTTGTTGAATTGTGATGTTGTGTTACCGTTTCATTAAGAATTCTTCTAATATTAAAGATTAGATTCCGCATAATCTTTAATACACTTAACAAAGTTTCTACTATAGTTGTGTTAGATTTATCTAATATAACTAAACCTTAAACAAGCTTAAGGAATTCGATCTATTGAAGTGGGATCCAATAAGAGGTATCCTACAACTGGGACAACAAGTGGTATCAAAGCTTGTTGCTTTGTGAAACTTTGCTAGAAGATATGGATCAAGATTTTGCACACATGGTGGTTGCATCCAAAGTTCCCATGCTCAAACCAGGTGAGTTTGAGTTATGGAGGATGAGGATTGAACAATACATCCAGATGATAGACTATGCACTTTGGGAAGTCATAGAGAATGGAAACACTGCACCAAAAACAACAGTTGTGGAGGGTGTTGAGAAAGTAATGCCTCCTACAACTGCTGAAGAGAAGGCTCAGAAAAGATTAGAGGTGAAAGCTAGAAGTACTTTAATGATGGGCATTCCTAATGAACATCAGTTAAAGTTTAACTCAATTAAGGATGCTAAGCTATTGATGGAAGCTGTAGAAAAGAGATTTGGTGGGAATGCAGCTACAAAGAAGACCCAAAGGAATCTTTTAAAGCAGCAATATGAAAACTTTACTGCTCCAAGCTCAGAGATGCTTGATCAAACTTTTGATAGGCTTCAAAAGCTTGTGAGTCAGTTGGAGCTTTTGGGAGAAACGATTTCACAAGAAGATGTGAACCAGAAGCTATTAAGAAGTTTGTCACCTGAGTGGAACACACATGTTGTTGTGTGGAGGAATAAAACTGATTTGGATACAATGAGCATGGATGATCTCTACAACAACCTTAAGGTGTATGAACCAAAAGTCAAAGGGATGTCTAGCTCAAGTTCAAGCACACAGAACATGGCTTTTGTATCCTCTTCAAATAACAACAATAGCAGCACTAATAGAGCAGTTAGTATTGCTCAAGCAGTTAATACTACTAATGGAGTTTCTGCTGCTAATACTCATGTTAATGCTTCTAATATTGATAACTTGAGTGATGTTGTTATTTGTGCATTCTTTGCTAGTCAACCAAATAATCCTCAACTTGCACATGAGGACTTGCAACAAATCCATCTAGATGATTTGGAAGAGATGTATTTGAGATGGTAAATGGCTATGTTAACTATAAGGGCTAGAACGTTTTTGAAGAATACATGTAGGAAGCTTACTATCAATGGCAATGAGTCTGTTGGCTTTGATAAGTCCAAAGTGGAGTGCTACAACTGCCATAAGAAAGGACATTTTGCTAAAAAATGCAGAGCTCTAAGAAATCAAGACAACAAAACAAGGAAAACACAAGAAGGACTGTGCCTATGGAAACATCTACTTTTATAGCTTTGGTGTCATGTGATGGTCTTGGTGGGTATGATTGGAGTGATCAGGCAGAGGAAGGACCTAATTATGCACTCATGGCTTACTCATCTTCAACTTCTAACTCAAAGGTATCTAACAATTCAAATTGTTCAAAATCTTGTTTGAAAACTATTGAAACTCTTAAATCTCAATATGATCAACTACATAAAGATTTTAAGAAATATGAGTTAATGGTTCTAGATTATAAGTCATGATTAGAGTCAGTAGAAGAGAAACTTGAAGTTTATAAGGCAAATGAGTCTATTTATTCACAAGATATAAAGGTCTTAAAATTTGAAATTGAATGTAAAGATATAGCTATTAGAGAGCTCAGGAAAAAGCTAGAAATAACGCAAAAGGAAAAAGATGGAATTCAATTTAATTTAGACAAATTTGAAAATGCATCTAAAAGCTTAAACAAACTCATAGAAAGTCAGATTGTTGACAACTGCAAGAAGGCTTAGGCTGTAATGCAATTCCACCTCCTTACACAGGAAACTTCATGCCTCCAACACCTGACTTGTCTTTTACTGGTTTAGATGAGTTTGTTAATAAGCCTATAGTTGAGAACAGAAAGTTTGATGAAGAAGTGTCTAGGGTAGTTAAGAAGTCTAATGATTCTCCAATTATTGAAGATTGGGTGTCAGATAGTAAGGAAGAAAATGTGTCTCAAACTAAAACTAAGAAGAAAACAGTTAAGCCTAGTATTGCTAAGATAGAGTTTATTAAACCTAAGCAACAAGAGAAAACTGCTAGGAAAACTGTTAAACATGTTAAGAAACATGGGCAAAACACTCACAGTCCAAGAGGCAATCAAAGAAATTGGAATAATATGATGTCTCAAAGACTAGGAAGCAATTTGGAGATGTTTAATGAGGCCTGTTATGTGTGTGGAAGTTTTGATCATTTGCAGGTTGACTGCAATTACCATCATAAACAGTTTCAAAAACAAAGGATGGTAAAACCTATTTGGAACAATGCTCAAAGGGTGAATCATCAAAACTTTGCTAAAAAGACTCACCCATGTGCTAAAAAGAACATGGTTCCAAGAGCAGTACTAATGAAGTCTGGCTTAGTATCAATTAATACTGCTAGACAAGTTAATGCTGCTCACACAAAAACAACAGTGAATGCTGCTAGACCAATGTCATATCTTTCTAAAAAAGCACATTCAACTGTTAAGAGGCCCATTCACAAGAATACAACATTTAAAAACAGTAATTTTAATCAGAGTGTTAATACTGTTAAGGATAAAAATGCTAATACTGTTAGACCAAAAGCAGTAGTTAATGATACTAGGCCAAAAGCAATAGTTAATGTTGTTAAAGGAAATAATGTTAATGCTGTTAAGGCCTCATCTTGTTGGGTTTGGAAACTAAAGACTAAAGTTTTAGACCATGTTTCTAAACATAACAGTGCATCAATCACCCTAAAGAAGTTTGATTATATTGATGCACAAGGCAGATCCAAGTCAGTGATGGCTTGGTTCCCAAAAAGAAACTGATTTTATTACCTAATGTGCAGGGCAATCCACAAATGGATTTACAGGATCAAGGAGTGATTGATAGTGGATGCTCAAGGAACATGACAGGGAACATGTCCTATCTTACAGACTATGAAGAGATAGACAGAGGATATGTTGCTTTTGGAGGGAACCCCAAAGGAGGGAAAATCACAAGAAAAGGTACCATTAAAACTGGTAATCTAGATTTTGAAAATGTGTATTTTGTAAGAGAATTAAGTGAGAATAAAAACAGAAAGAGAGTTGTGTAAAAATAGACAGAGTGATTTGGTGAGAAAAAGAATTGAGAGAGTTGGTGAGAATAAAAACAGAAAGAGAGCTGTGGAATAAAAACTGACAGAGTGATTTGGTGAGTAAAAGAATTGAGAGAATTTGTGAGTTGAAAAACAAAAAGAGAGTTGAATATATTAAAAACGAACAAAGTGTTTGGACTAGAATTGGAGTTAATGCTGGTAACTCAAAGTTAATGCTGCTAGGCATAACTTACTACTGCTGGTGAAAGTTAATGCTGCTAGGCATAAACTTACTACTGCTGGTGACTGAGTTATATCACACGGGTCAAAAGTATAGTCAAATTAGATGTATTGTACATCTTCTCCACTTTTCCCTCCATTATTTAACCCTGGGTAAATCCTCAATCCCTTACCCACACATATGCTTCTAGAAAGTCACACAAAACACCCCTAACACCTCAGAGCCACGCTGGCAATTCGGAGTCTAATCATTGGTAATGTGACGTGCATCTTAATCAAGGGCTCAGATCATTGGATTTGTGGTTGTTTGGAATGGAAGGCCAGGATGAAGAGCTCTCAAGCCTCTCACACAACAAACACAAGAAGCACACCTAAGCCCCTTGGCTCCTCTATAAATAGATTAGGAATTCTCTTGTAAAAATCATTAGTTTTAGGAGTAGAGTAGTTCTGCTTATTTACAGCTTATTTTAATGCTTTATGTCTTTTAAATATTGTCATTTACTTTTCAAGCTATGTAACCTCAGTTTTACTTAATAAAATTCAAGTTTATTTCACTCTGTCTTATTTACATTTCATGTCATCTTGCTTAATCAATGTTCTAAAAACAATCTAAAAAGCTCATAAGTTCTTAATCTTAATAAGCTGTTACTGTTTCATTTAATTCTCACCAAAATACCTCAGCTTATTTAGAAGATAAGCCAATATTGGATAGGCTTATGGACAATACCAGCTTATCTATGATAAGCTGGAGCTTATAGATCATCTTTTAAAAGCTTAATCATCCTTGTTTTGTGAAAGGATCAAGTGAGTTTCACTTTTCTCATTTTTAGCTTATTTCTTGTTGCTTATTATTATCTGCTTATTTTCAGCGTATTTGTGCTTATTATGATCTTTAAATGCTTGTTCTGTCTTTATATTACTTATTTGATTTTTATTGAATGCATTTCATAATCTGTCATAGCTTAATATGCTGTTTTGAGATATTAAAGGGGTGTTTGGCTTAACAGTTTTAACCAAAAGTTAAAACTGTTAGTGTACCTTTTTGTTTTCAAATCCAACTTTGATTCATCTTTCATCAGTTTTAGATCAAGTTTTATTAGTTTATAATAAGTTTTGTATAAATTTCATAGTTAGCTTAATCAAAATCCAAAACTGTCAAGTTTTTAAAGTCTTAAAACTGCTTATTAAGTTGATTTGTTAGAAATGCATTTAGGTGTAAGTTTTATGCTACTTATTGTTTTAGACTGCATTAAGATGCATTAAGTTTGAGTTTGCTATGAAATCTTTGTTTTGAAATGAATCTGTCACTTAGTTCTTTAATCTCAGTTTCAAGGTTTAAAATCCAGTTTTAAAGAGCAATTCTAGGTTAGAGTTAAGGTGTTTTAAGTTCTGATCTTCTTAGCATAAGCTCATTGGTGTATGAGCTTATTCTATTTTAGGTTTTTAGCTTATCAAATCTAGTTTTAGCTAGCTTAGTTTAGGTCTGCAATACAGCTTTTAGTTTGCTATAAAACTTGAAAAAATCCAAAAAAATACTAGTGGAACTGTCTCTTTCGATTTTTATTTTTCTAGCTTATTTCTTGTTTAAATTTCTTATTTTCAGTTTCTATGTGTTCTTTGGAGGATATTCTTAATCTGTTTTAAGGTTTTAGTCAAAAGCTTATTGGTTTAATAGCTTATTTGATAACTTAAAAATGTCCTTTTAGTTTGTTTGGTTAACTGTTTTAGCCAAAACTGCTTATTTGCTTTTCTTGCCTTTCTACTTATTTGGTTTTGCTTATTTCTATTCTTAGTTGCTTTTTAAGTCTAGCTAGGTATCTATTTTAGCTTATTAGTCTTTAGGATGCTTATGTAGTCCTAAAATGTTCAAACAGTTAGCTTAAATAACTTTAGAATTCAATTTACTCAATCTGTCATTAGGATGTGCTTATTCTGAGCTTATTGCTAGCTTTTATAAAAAGTTGTTTTATAAAAAAGTCTTATTTAAGCTTATTTGTTAGCTGTGCAAAAAAGAAAAAATAATAAAAATGTAAAGGTG
>BQNB010090458.1:0-24006 GCA_026074375.1 Tanacetum coccineum | reverse complement strand
GTCGCCTTGGAGAGCACCGGTACTGTTTGTTAAGAAAAAGGACAGATCCTTTAGAATGTGTATTGATTATAGAGAGTTGAATAAGTTGACTATCAAGAATCGTTATCCGCTCCCTAGGATAGACGACCTATTTGATTAGTTGCAAGGATCTCAGTATTTCTCTAAGATAGACCTTAGGTCCGGATACCATCAGCTGAGAGTGCAAGAGGATGACATCCCAAAGACTACGTTTAGGACTCGTTATGGACATTTCGAGTTTACAATAATTCCCTTTGGTTTGACTAACGTACCAGCAGTATTATGGATCTGACGAACCGAGTGTGTAGCCCGTATCTAGACAAGTTTGTGACAGTGTTCATTGATGATATTTTAATTTACTCTAAGACTCGGGAGGAACACGAAGAGCATTTAGAATTGGTATTAGAACTGCTAAAGAAGGAGAGACTGTATGCAAAGTTTTCTAAGCGTGAATTCTGGTTGCGAGAAGTACAGTTTCTTGGGCATGTGATTAATGGTGATGGAATTCATATAGACCCTAGTGATATTGAAGTTGTTAAGAATTGGGAGGCCCCTATAACTCATTCTGAAGTTCGTCTATTCTTAGGATTGGCAGGGTATTACCGTAGATTTATTGAGAACTTTTCTAAGATAGCTAAGCCGCTTACTGTCTTGACTTAGAAAAGTAAGACCTTTGATTGGGGTGACGAGCAGGAGTATGGATTTCAATCTTTGAAGGACAAGTTGTGTAATGCACATGTTCTAGCTCTCCTCGACAGATCAGAGGACTTTGTAGTGTATTGTGATGCGTTCGGGTTAGGACTAGGTTGTGTAATGACATAGAGAGGTAAAGTGATAGCCTATGCGTCTAGGCAGTTGAAAATTCATGAGAAGACATATACCACCCATGATTTGGAACTGGGTGCAGTTGTGTTTGCACTTAAGATCTGGAGACATTAATTTTATAGGACAAAGAGTGTCATATATACCGATCATAAGAGTCTTCGGCATATCTTTAGTCAAAAGGAACTAAATATGCGACAGCGTCGCTGGATAGAGCTTTTTAGTGATTATGACTGTGAAATTCGCTACCACCCTGGTAAGGCGAACGTAGTAGCTGATGCACTGAGTAGGAAGGAAAGAGTGAAACCTAAGAGAGTTAGAGCTATGAATATGACCCTTCAGTCGAGTATTAAGGATAGGATACTAGCGGCTCAGAAGGAGGCTTTTGATAAGTATGCAGGATTGCAGAGAGGGTTAGATGAGATGATTAAACATAGGAATGATGGAACGAATATGGGTTCCTTTGAAGGGTGATGTGAGAACCCTGATAATGGACGAAGCCTATAAGTTGAATTACTCTGTACACCTAGGAGCTGATAAGATGTACTATGACCTTAAAGATAGATATTGGTGGCCGGGTGTAAAAAAGGACATGGCTATGTATGTGAGTAAGTGTTTGACTTGTTTGAAAGATAAGGCTGAGCATCAAAGGCCATCTGGCTTGCTGTAGCAACCTGAGATTCCCGAGTGGAAATGGGAAAGGATAGCTATGGATTTTGTGACTAAGTTGCCTAGGACTAGTAGTGGGCATGACACAATCTGGGTCATTGTAGACCGATTGACTAAGTCTGCTCATTTTCTACCTATGCGTGAGGATTATAAGATGGATAGATTGGCTAGGTTATACCTGAATGAGATTGTTGCTAGGCATGGTGTGCCGATCTCGATCATATCTGATCATGATAGTCGGTTCACATCGAGGTTTTGGCAGTCAATGCAAGAGGCATTAGGAACCCGGTTAGACATGAGTACGACTTACCACCCTCAGACCGATGGTCAGAGTGAGCGTACAATTCAGACTTTGGAAGACATGCTTAGGGCATGCGTCCTAGACTTCGGGGGAAGTTGGGATGTTCATCTTCCATTAGTTGAGTTTTCGTATAACAATAGTTATCATTCTAGTGTGAGATGTGCGCCGTTTGAGGCTTTGTATGGTAGAAAGTGTCGTTCCCCGATTATGTGGGCAGAGATTGGAGAGGGTCAGTTGATAGGACCTGAATTAGTACAAGAGACCACTAAGAAGATCTCACTGATTAAGGATAGACTTAAGGCTGCGCGTGATCGTCAGAAAAGTTATGCTGATAAGAGGAGGAAGCCTCTAGAGTTCAGTGTAGGTGACTATGTCTTGCTCAAATTATCACCTTGGAAAGGTGTGGTACGCTTTGGGAAGAAGGGGAAACTAGCACCTAGGTTTGTTAGACCTTTTGAGATTATTGAGAAGGTAGGCCCAGTGGCCTATCGGTTAGATTTTCCTGAGGAATTGAACGGTGTTAATGACACGTTCCACCTGTCGAACCTTAAGAAGTGTTTGGCTGATCCAACACTGCAAGTACCTTTGAATGAGATCCGAGTTGATGCTAAGTTGAATTTTATGGAAGAGCCGTTAGAAATCTTGGAATGATAGTTTAAGAAACTGAAGCGTAGTAGGATTGCCATCGTCAAGGTGCGGTGGGATTCGAAACGTGGTCTTGAATTCAAGTGGGAGCATGAAGATCAGATGAAGCTTAAGTACCTGCATCTGTTTAGTGTTGGTAGTAGTTGAATTTTAGGGGCGAAATTCTTTTAAGGGGGTGGAATGTAACCCTTTCCCTTTCTGTGTTTTGAATATTCTAATATTAGTCCTTTAACTATTTGACGTTTGTCAGTTTATTTAGAATTTGTACCGTGTTGACGATGGTGAAATTATGAGATATGAAGTATTTTATGGTTTATTGTGTATAATAGTCTCCTTTTGAGGGTATTATTATGTTATGGATGTTCCAGGTGGTTGACCTGTGAATTTTTTAAAAATGCCGAAAACGAGTCTTGACACGTCTGTTAATTTCCAAATGAGTTTTTAGGAGGTTTAATAGGGAAATATGTCAAGTAAATACTCAAAGTTATTGGAAAAATATTTTTAAAGTTAATAAAAATGCTAAGTAACTTTGGGGAATATTTTACGGTCAAGTTTTATGAGTCTTTAAGTGATCCTGACACGAAAAGAAGTCTCCGAACCCCCCTTGGATACTCTAGGCCGGTCGAACCCCCTAGGAGACAAGGAGACACATTTTTAGGACTTGTGTTTGTTAAAGACACTAGATATTTGTTTACCACCTCATTTTCAAACATAACATTCACACAATTCATCAAAAAGTATACACACTTTCTATGTTTCTCTCCTTGGTGACGGCTGAACTTAAACACACACATACAAATTTTATTTTTGAATTTTGATCAAGAACATGGTGGTTTAGAGTGTTTCCGGGGTGATTCTAGTGTTCGGGTAATCGTTTAAACTACGTTTGGGTAGTTGGTTCGTGTTTGTTCTCGCTTTTTGAAACCCTCTTTGTAAGTTTTCTAAATTTACATTCAACTTGTACTTTTGTGTGTTAAATGATGCATAGATGTTAGTTGTACGGTGTGTTTGTTAAAAATCAAAAATGAAAAGTTTGCGAATGGATAAAAAGGGTTCGGTTTGGGTTCGAATGAAAAAGAAAAGGGTATAAGGTCTTATTATTTTTTATATTGTGGTCGTGATGGTTGAAAAACATATATTTGTTATGTAGCTTATTTTTTATATGGCTTATTTTGGCTTATTTTTTAGCTCGAATGGCTTATTATGGGCTTATTAGCTCTCGGCAAGGAGAAGGTATGCAAGAAAGTGTTTTTGGTTATTATCCTATTATGTCGTATTTTTGTGGACTATTTTTATAGCCTATGGTGATAACCGAATATATTACGTAGTTTATTAGCTTAATAATAAGGTATTTGGGCTTATTTTGGAGCTTATGGGCTCATGGCCCAATAAGCACAATAAGTTGCGGCTTATTGTGGCTTATTGAGGTCCGGATTATTTTGGTTAAGCTTTTGATTTGGACTTAAAGATACTAATATATATATATATATATATATATATATATATATATGTAAATCTCTTAATGGATCCTTATTGGGCTTGAAAGCCTAATAAGCGTTAACTAGTTGTTTTGAGAGTTTTGATGGACTTTTAGGAAGCGAAACATATTTATGAATTGATATTGAAAGTTGTTTTGGAGAAATACTATTTGGTGAACATTGTGAGAAAGGATTTGAGTTTTTATCTACTATAAATGGTGAAATTTGTGAAATTGATGTTTGAAAACCTTGGAAAACGTTGTATAAACGTATGGGCAATGCCAAATTTTCATAAAAAGTCTATACTTAGAATTTTTACTTAAAACATGATTTTTCGATTTAATAATAAAATATTATTATTTTATTTTTTTAATAAGTCGACTAAAAGACGAAAAATATATTTTTTCTTGAAACTTCTAAAAAATGTTTAACGTAAATAAACGTTTCATTTCGTATAGTATAAATGGTAACTAAGTGTACCGAATGGAATTATCGAAGTATATTTATAAGTATTTATTATCTTATATTACTTAACTATTTTACTTAAATAATATAAGTATATTATACTGAGATATGAGTTGGGATATGGTATCATTTGAAGATAAGTCGTCAACCATCACACACTAAAACGTTAAAGATAACCATACAACGCATCTGACCTCTATGCATCGAAACTTGAAAACTGTTTTGGAAATGAATGATTAAAATGTGACATTAATTGGACTAGGTCGTGTTCGGACGTCGTTGCATTTGCTTGTGTGATATTGAGTTTGTTGCTTGAGGTGAGTTCCCATAGCCCTATTTTTTAAATCTTTTCCGTTAGGGAAAAATGATACTCAAATGTGTTTTAAACTGTGTCTGAACTGTGCGAAATGTGGTTTTGTTTTTGGGATAATTTATGTGCTTATGACAGCTATGCGAATGATATGTGTTGGACGATATGCTGTGAGAAACTTTCTGTGTGAAACTTCGCTCTATATATAGCTCCAGCTGGTAGGATTTAGGTACGGTAAGACATTCGGGGTTGCGACCCCAAGAGCGGTGGTACACGCTGATGATAAGACTAGCGGGGATGCTAGATCTTGGTACATGATTAATGGGGATGCTAAGTCATGGGTTTGTGATTGTTTTGCATATATTCACTGTGATATAGCACAATTCTCCAACTGTTGAAAATATTGGCATATCGACTGAGTTTTGAATCAACCCTACGAGCTCACCAACGTTATTGTTGATGTTTTCGAGTATCATTTTCAGGTGAAGAGAATGACCGTTAGGGTTGAGATGTGTGATAGCAGACTTTAAGTGTATCCTATATGGATCATGATTGAGAAGTTTTGCTTTTGAAGTATGTTATGGATTAGTTTTCTTAAGGATTGAGGTTTAAGATTGTATGGACCCCTGTGTGGGCTTATGATTGTAACAATTGGCGACTATATGTTGTGTTCTTGGATGGGACATCACTCAAGGTTGTATTGAGATTGATGGTCATCATAACACTTATCATTTATGCATTTTAGTTTTATGTATTATATATCTTGTGTTATGATTGATCATTATGTTGCATTCTTGTGTTTTCGCCTATGACGAGGTGTGACATAGGGGCTGCAATTTCAGGAGCCATTTGCGGTCTTTATCATGCTATTAGGGCCTGGAATTTCAGCAGCCATTCGAGGTCTCTAACGTTTGATTAGGGGCTGCAATTTCAGTAGGCGTTTGGTGTCTTCAACATTCTATTAGGATTGTTATGATTGAAGGGACAATTGGTCATCTTGCGGCAATGAGGATCACACGATAGCTTAATTTGTTTATTACTATTTATTTAGAAATAAGTTGTTTGAATTGTTAAAAACCTAAAATAACTCATAAATTGATCCTACAACTCTATAAAGATATGGGTGTTCAATAATAGTTGCTTAGAAACATATGTCGTATTAGCAAACGTAATGACCTCTGTTTAAAAAGATGATATGCGTAGTTGGTATTTGAACATGTATGTCTGATATATACATTTTTGTTGCTATTGCAGGTATATGATGTACACATTATTTCATGATAACTTACCAACGCGGAAACTTCAACTATCCTTCACATATTAACCAAATAAATATTACACAACGGAACCACGAGGCAAGCCATAATGTCTTTCAGGCCGCTCAACCGCGATATGAACTTATACTATGTTTCACGTAATTAACCAAAAGATTTTACAAAAAAAAGCCCGGTGCAACGCACGGGTATGAAAGCCTCGTATACGTATATAAAGATCGAGTCCTCTTAATTAATGTCGAGTATTAAAGGTTTGCAATTCTAGCTGTGAAAATTGTACAATATACTTCTTCACATGTAAGGGAGATGAAATGAATATGATATAACAAAAGGAAGTGACATTGTTTAGTCTATTTAAATGTAGGCATTCAATTAGTCTTAACACTAAATTTAAAGATGTCTATTTGAAGTGTTTACAAGTTGCATATCTACAAATTAGATGATTACAAAAAGGGGAAGAAGACTACAAGAGATATGGTTTGCAGCTTATTATGTGTGGTGACATGTTCAAAAAGATCAATAATCAAGGTGGAAGCAATGATTTCATTCATGAAGATTGTTTTGTAATATCAAATAGGGGAAGATTGTTGGGATCTCAGATTTGATGATTACAAAACTACATATGCACAAATGAAGAAAGATGAAACAACAAGGACTTGATGTGATAAATTAAGTTAGCTTCCTATGTAAGCTAGGTTTTCTTGTAAACCCTCCATATAAAGGGGTCATAGGCGTCTTGTTTAATATCATCCAATCATATGTTAGATCTCTCCAATGAGAGTCTAATAGTTAGCTTATTAGTTAGTTTATAGTTTATTATTAGTATGAATAAAGAAAACTTTGTGATAACATTGATGTTCTTATTTGTTATTCCGCTGTGCTTCATGTCATTCAATGTTATTATATCTTAGATGGGCAAAATGATATATGAAGCCAACAATCAAGTTTCCACAATATCTTGTAGATCCCAGACTTAGTAGATCTTTCTAGCCTGTTAAGGGTGGTAGCCAATCTGGATAGATCCAAACTAACTATAAGAGAAACAATGACTATGAACAATATAAGCTATGCGGAAACTAACTTATATTGCTAAGAAGAACAATGAATAAAACAAAACTTTGATTACTATTAATCTGCTAGGTTACAGATTACTAACTATTAATATTTGTGAAACTTGTGTATGAAACCTTATATCATGTGTTATGGTATGTCTAACTAGTGTCGTAGGGTTCCTTTTATACACCAAGGAAAACCCTAATGGGCTTACAAAACGTGTGAAGAGATAATGCATATTTATTCCTATAATAACTCATGCATATCTCCTAACAGTACTAACTATTATATGCTAGCAGTACTAACTTACTACTAACAGCACTAACTATACTGGCAGTACTAACAATGTACTGGCAGTACTAACTATTTATAACTAATAGTACTAACTACTTAGTCTATTTTCTTGAATCTTTAGTATTCTTCACCAGCAACACTAAGTAGAACTGGCAGTAGTAACTTGTATAAGTAGCAGCACTAAGTTGTAGAAACCTTTGAAACCCAACAATCCTCCCCTAAACATGATGTTCACTTGTTAACCTTCATGTTTCTTCAGTTTGAGCTTCTTGAACACTAGGAGGATGTATCCAAACACACTGCTACTCTTTAATCTGCTTTTTGGTGAACTTGAACATTTTTGTTACTTTGTAAACTTGAAATTCTTTAACTTCTAGTCTTTGGCACCATCACAGCATCTCAGCAACTCAGCAACACAGCTACACCAATTAAGTTGGATTTGTAGTTTTTAGCAAACTACCAGCCATAAACGAATTTGATATTTCTTTACCAGTAGCCGTTTGCTCTGGAATAGCCAATGCTTCATTGCAATAACAAGGTGCATTGATAACCATATAGTTTTGAGTAAACTATCAACTATCAACGGATTTGAGATGCCTTTACCAAGAGCCGTTTGCTTTGGACTAGCCAACTCTTTACTGTGAAGCATGGTGAGTTGATTACCATATAGTTTTTGGCAAACTATCAACCATTAACGGATTTGGGAAGTCTTTACCAGAAGTTGTTTGCTCTGGACTAGCCAGTTCTTGATGTCTGTTAGACATGGTGAACTGATGACGCATATTGAAGTTGGTGTATAAAACCGACACTTAAAGATCCCTTCTTCCCACCACATGGCCTTCTAGATTCAAACTTCAATCTTATGACTGTCACTAAGTTTGTCCCTGTCATTACGTAAGTTTTGGCCTACCAATATTAACCTCTCAATCCTCATCCCAAAGATCATAATGAACCTTAACATTATTTTCTAAACTGTACAACAAATCAAACTACCATTTTGCCTCCCTTAAACTATTAAAGCTATAGGTTGATCATTCTAATGTTAACAATTAAGAAATTGAATCTGCTAACATCAAATAAGAGAAATTAGTTTCTCTTAGGGACCCAAGTCTTTGCTGACTTGGGTCTGCCTAGTGGATCTTTAAAATTAACATTTTTACTAAGGCTTGATCCACTATTGTATTTGGAGACTTTGTGGGTCTCCAATTACAACCTGCTGAGGGCTTAACAGCAGTTTCCCTTTTTCTCCTAACAGCACTAACTACTTTAACCTCGGCAGTATTAACTTTTTGATTTGAAAAATTAGCTTTTGGTGTTGTTGTTCTATTAAAAGGCCTTCTAATAGGTGAATGAGACTTATAAAAAATACTTCTTGGTCTGATTTCATTCACAATGGGTTCCTGGCAAATAACTTTTCCTAGCAGTACTATTGTTGCTTGCTTGCTAGAGAGATCTTGGTCTAGCAGTATAACTGGAAATAGAGCATTTTAGTTAGAACTGCTTTGGAACAAACTTTTTTGGTGAATCAATCTTTGCAACATTGTGGTTTCCACACTGTCTAATCTCCCTTTGACCATAACCCTTACCATCTTTTTGTTCAATTCAACCTGTTTAGCCATTCTTTTCTTATGAAAATCACAATCTCTAATAAGATGACTAAAACTGCCACATACAAAACATGCCTTTTTAGTAAACCATATCCCAAACCCAACCTTTTGGACATTAAACCATTCCAGTCTCTCTTGTCAGCTTTAGGACTTGGACTATATGTGTTTTGTTCTTTAACAGTTTTCCTAGAGTTTTTACATACTTAACAGTATTAACAAAAGCAAAATTAGGTTTTTCCTGTTCTTTTGAAGGTTGAATCACATAATCATCATCACTGTCTGACTCATACTCCTCAATGATAGGAGCATCAGACCAAACTTTAGGTTGACTAACAACTTTAGGTTCAACTACAACTGGTTCAGGCACAGATTCAAGTGTTTCTACATTAGAATTGGACTCACAAGAGTCAAAATTACTGGTTTGAGTATCAGATTCACTAGTTTTAGACTGTTTTGGACCATATGTGAACATAGAATCATCTACTTCTCTATCAGGTCCTGGAGGCATGTAATTTCCTGTCATTAGAGGGGGAACTGCATGCATGCCTTCAACATTTACAAATCTATCATGCACATGACTATTTTCTTCATCACTTGACCTACTGTCAAATACACTTTGAAAAACTTTATTTTCATAACTTAAGACTCTTTCATGTATTTGATTTCCATACCCAAGCCCAGATTTGTCCTTAACACTCATCTAACTATTTAGCATTTTACTAAGACCTTTAGAAGAACTTTGAAAATTCTCAAGTTTGGTTTTTAATTCTTTTTTTTCTTTTACAGCTTCTGCTAATAGTTTCTTATGATATGTGAGCACATCAGTTTTATCATCTAAATCAATTTTCATAAATCTTATCTTTTCCTCATACCAAAGTTGATTTTTCTGAGAGATGACAACTAATAGCATCTACCTTTTTTAAAGCTTGAGTATAGGGCTGAATTTCTATACTAGCATCCCCAAGTTGTTCTCTTTGTACACATATAAATTTTTAAGTTAAGCATATTATTCCATACATTCTTTTTAACAAGATGGTTACCTCAGTGTCTGAGCCTTGAATTGTGTTAGCCATCCCAGCAAAGTTGTCTCTTGCTCAATCCTCTGGGCATGACTATTCCAATCAACTCATCCCAGTAAGAGTTACCAAAGCTTTAGGTTCACTCCTAGTTTTCCATTGGGAGGGGGGGGGGGGGGGGGGGAGGGGGGTCCCCCTCCTCCTATTGTCTTTTGCTCTCTATCCAGTGTTCCCTGCATCTCTCTTTCTACTTTCTTGATTTCCTTTTGATCTGTATTCTCTAGCAAAGTGCCTTATTTTGTGGCAATTGAAGCACTCAACTTTGGTCTTGTCAAATCCAACTGGTTCCTTGGCATCAAACTGCAGCCTTCTACCTGTCTTCTTGTAAAACTTCTTCAATCTCATTGAAATCATGACTACTTGCCATTTCAAGTCTATCTCTTTTAAATCAAACTCATCAAGCTGCTCCAGATCCTCATGATCCAATTGTGGACCACTGGATTGATTAGCAAAGAAAGAGTACATGAGTTCATCAGTGTATGATGAAGAGTTTTCCCTTTGTGATTTGTAGCCAGAAGAAGTAGAAACGTCATAAGCAGTACTAACATCATTAGTACTGCTAATGCTTTCAGAAGAAACAAAGGCAACATTCTGTGCACTAGAAGATGATCCAGTAGAGCCTTTAACATCAGACTCAAAGACTCTAAGATTGTTATAGTGATCATCAAAACTAAGATTGTCCACTTCTGGTTTGGTCCTCATGACTAAGGATACTTGGGACCATGAAGAAGGTAAAGACCTAAGGAATTTCCGATTGGCATCTTCAGTGGAGACACCTGCACCATGAATCTCAAGTTGACTCAGAAGACTCTGAAACCTGTCATAACCTTTGTGCAGTCCATCTGAGTTAGATACAGAAAAGCCTTCAAACTGTTGCTTTAAAATGTATTTCTGCATCTTCTTTAATTCATCATTGCCACCAAATCTAGATTTGATAGCATCCCACATCTCTTTAGCATCAGTCATCTTGTGAAATTTTGCTAAATGGTCTTCTGGTAAAGCCATAAGCAAGGTGGTCCTTGCTTTTCTTTCTATTTCTCTAGCTAAAATTTCTTCAGCAGTTTTAGGAGGCAGAACCTTTATTACTTCATTTGTATCTGTTGAGATACTTACATGACCATTTTCTTTTTGTATGACTTCTCATCTAGGACAATCTGTATGGCTCAAGTAATGTTCCATTTTTATGGCCCAAATGTCATACTCACCTTTCTTCAGAATAAGGAGTTTAATGGTTGACACAGTGTGAGGGGCTTGTTGTGTTTGGCGTTTTGGTGTGGATTTTCATCATCTGATCCTTCCATTAATAGATCTAAGGTAAAGGTTTAATAACTGATGAGGTTTGGTTCTTCTTACTCAGAGTTTATCTACAAGCTCTGATACCACTTGTAGATCCCATACTTGATAGATCTTTCTAGCCTGTTAATGGTGGTAGCCAATCTGGATAGATCCAAACTAACTACAAGAGAAAGAATGACTATGAACAATATAAGCTATGCGGAAACTAACTTATATTGCTAAAAAGAATAATGAATAAAACAGAACTTTGATTACTATTAATCTGCTAGGTTACAGATTACTAACTATTAATATTTGTGAAACTTATGTATGAAACCTTATATCATGTGTTATGGTATGTCTAACTAGTGTCGTATGGTTCCTTTAAACATCAAGGAAAACCCTAAGGGCTTGTAAAACGTGTAAAGAGATAATGCATAACTATTCTATAACAACTCATGCAATCACCTAACGTGACTAACTATTATATGCTACAAAGTACTAACATACTACTAACAGGCATTAACTATACAGGCAGAACTAACAAAGTACTGGCAGTACTTAACTATATAATACTAACATACTAAACTACTTAGTCTATTTTCTTGAATCTTTAGCATTCTTCACCAGCAACACTAAGTAGAACTGGCAGTAGTAACTTGTATAAGTAGCAGCACTAAGTTGTAGAAACTTTTGAAACCCAATAGTATATACTTATATATGTAAATGGACCTTAGTTTTGGACTTAAATAGTATTTTAGACTTATAAATGTCCTAATGGACCCTTGTTGGGCCTTGAGGCCCAATAAGTGATATTTGGTCATTTTGAGAGTTTTGGTGGACTTTTTGAAAGCGAAATGTATTTACGAAGTGATATTGATCGTTATTTTGGGGAAAACGTTTTGGTGAACCTTAAAGTTTGAGATTTTGGAATTTTGTCGAACAGTGTCGAATTGTGAAAAGTGTTTGGAAATTAAGGTTTGAAACCTTGGAAAACGTTGTAAACACGTACGGGTCATGTCGAAATTTTGTAAAAAGTTTATACTTAGAAATTTTACTTAATATATGATTTTTGATTTTTAATAATAAAATATTATTTTATTATTTTATTTAATTAATAAATTCACTAAAAGACGAAAAAATATAATTTTTCTCGAAACTTTCCTAAGGTGTTTGTTGTGATTAAATGTGTCATTTTCAATCAAGGAATGATTATTTTGAAGTGATTAAGGTTTACCGAATGGACTTGTCGAGATATATTTATAATTAATAATTATAAATATTTATTATATTACTTATCTATTTACGCTAAATAGTATAAGTATGTATTATCGGAGAATGAGATTGATATGATTGTGGACATAAGTCGTCAACCATCACACCACTAAAACTGTTTTGGGTAATTGTACAACGCGTCTAAACTCTGCATCAAACGTGAAGATTGTTTTGGAAGTGATTTATTAAAATGAGACATTAACTGGACTAGGTCGTGTGCGGGCGTCGTTGTATTTGCTTGTATAGTAGAAGTTGGTTGCTAAAGGCTTGCTTAAGGTGAGTTCTCGTAGCCCCACTTTTTACTGTTTTTCCGTTGGGAGAAAATGATACTCAAATGTGTTTTGAAATGTTTTGAATTGATCTGTGCGAAATGTGGTTTTGTTTTTAGGACAAGATATGTGCTTATGACTGTTATGTGAATATTATGTGTTGATTTACTTGCATGTACTGTGTTTGGCATGGCAAGGTTCTGTGTGGTACTTGTATGTACTGTGTTTGGCATATAAGGTTCTGTGTGGTACTTGCATGTACTGTGTTTGGCATGCAAGGTTCTGTGTGGTACGCCCTAATATAGTGCTCCAGCTGGTAGGCCCTTTAGGTGCGTTAGTGATTTAGGAGTTGCGACTCCGGATTTATTATTGGATGTTGAGATATGACTAGCGGGGATGCTATGTCTTGGATTGTTAGCATATATTCACTGTCATATAGCACTATTGTCCACTGTTGAAATATTGGCACAGCTTTTGGGTTTAAGGTCAAACCTACGAGCTCACCAACATTATTGTTGACGTTTTCGAGTATCATTTTCAGGTGAAGTGAAAGAGGAATAGTTTGGTGATTAATAGCAGACTTAGAAGTATCCCGTGTGGAATTTCGTTTGAAGTCTTGCTTGCTTGTTGTTTTATTTTAGTATTTGGAGATTTTAGATTAAGTTTGGTTATGGTCCCCTGCGAGGGCATATGAATAAATGTAAGAGATTTGTGGATTTTAGTTGCGATTTGGGACATCACTTGAGTTTGTTCAAGGTTGATGGTCTTCATAGCACTTGGAGTTTATGCAATGTAGTTTTCTCTATTTTTGTACCTTGTGTTATGATTGATCATTATGTTGCATTCCCGAGTTTCCGCCATTGTCGGGGTGTGACACTCTGGCTTTTTCCTGGAAAATGAAATGCAACTTTATATGTACATAATTTGCGTTTTAAACAAATTGAACTGAAATATGTTTTCCTCTACAACTCTTGAAAATGGGAGAAATACTTATGTGAATGAACCTATGTGAGTAGCCTCCGTTCACCACTAAAAAATAGTTGTGACACTAACTAACAAGTTGTAGCAAATTTATCTTCTTACTTGGTGTTGCAGGATGCGCCATACATCAAGGTTTGGTGACTGAATCAAGGTTTCTACAGCTCCAACTCTTCCTTCGCTAGCAGAGAAAAATTATTACAATACCAATGTCTAATCAATGTACGTTTGGCTAAGTTTGTCGAAAAAAGGTCCCTACAATGCCTTATGTTAGAGCCTTTGCCTAGTCTTCAACGTGTCTTTTAGTTGATCTTTCCAAGTCTAAAATTATACAGATTGGAAGTCAATTGACACATCATTGTTAAGTTGCCTAGATATTGGGAATTGTTGGCGAACCAAAGTGTGTGATGAGACAACCACCTCTGGCCTTTTCTTTTATCAAAATTTACTAAATGCTACAACCACGTCTGACCGTATGATGTACACATTTCCAAGCTAAATGTATGTTATTGATAAATCACAATTTTTTGATAGGATGAAAGACCCTGCTAGCGAGGTGATTTATTAGGATGTTACCAGCAATCTATATGATAATGCTAGCGCTAGAAGTCAGTCATCAAGAGAAAATACACAATACTTTATTTTTTGTAAATCGAGATGCTTTGCGTATGCAGTGATAGCCGTGTTGGGATTCTAAAGTTGTATAAATCAAACAGAAAAACACAAGTCTCAACCCACGCAAATTATGCAACTTTATTTTTTATCATGTGTAAGTTGTAAATTCTTATTCGTTCGTTTACGATTCTAGGATTCATTCAACATCAACGTGTTATAATTCAAGTTAATCTTCACCGTACTTTCGCCGCTTCTTCATCATACTTCCGTCGCTGGTTCATGACATAATATTTTACTTTAATAATGGTGACTGTAGTCTCCTTATAAACCAGCATTTTAGGCTTAAAGAAAAAAAGCTGGGTTGAAGCTAAGGTGGCAAGGGTGACCGCGGCCGCCAGTGATCACCATTACTAACAGTCTTGTGGTTTAATTAAATGTCGTCTTTAATTCACATGGACATCCGGTGAAATTTGATGGCTTTGCGCTAGATTTTTAGAACGAGGTCTTTCACATTAGAGTATAAGTATGTGTAAAAATAATGAAGTATAACTAAATAATGCTTTTATTTTTATAACGATCAAATGACACATTCAATATTCTTCAAATTTAAATGAATCTTCTATTCTTCTAAATATGATTGTTGAGTTATTAAAACAATTTATAATGATCCACGAAGTTCTAAATACTTTTTTTATAAGATTAAAAGTCTAAGGATTTTCTTAAAAGTATATAAATGTTTGTTTTTTATCTATAAACAATCAATAACTTTACCTTCTCTAAAACAAATATACCTAACAAAAAATATAGTTTTTCTATGATGACGTGTGTTTCGTTTAAACTTTTTAGATAAAAAATCTAAGGCTACAACAAAAGGATAAATAGTTTAAAATCATTAATATTAATGAAAAAGGGATTAAAGTGAAACTTTCATAGCAAATATGTTCAGAGAAAATAACACAATTTAACGTACAGTCTTACGTCTTTGGGTACCAAAAGTTTGTACTCAATTTTCATCATTAAAACATAAGCTATTTTTCGTTTAAAAACTTCAAAATATTAATATTGTTTCATAATGAAGTATTGTTCTAAATCGCCTTTTATCCTTCAATAATGAGTTTATACCTATAAGAAATTTTCAATAATCGAAGGGGACGGGTTTTCTTTTGGCTTTTATCGGCATTTTTGGCCTGTTATTGAGCACGATGTTTATATGGCTGTAAATCATTTCTTCATTCATGGAGAAATTCCTCCTGGTTGTAACTCATCATTTATAGCTTTGATCCCAAAAGTCCCGGACGCTAACTTGGTCAAGGACTTTAGACCTATTAGCCTCATTGGAAGTATCTACAAGATCATTGCCAAGATTTTGTCTAACAGGCTTGTTAATGTTTTGGGGGACATTGTTAATGAAGTGCAATCTGCATTTATCGCCGAAAGACAAATGTTAGACGGTCCGTTTATTCTTAATGAGATTCTCCAGTGGTGTACCAAAAAGAAGAAGAAAACTCTAATTTTTAAGGTCGATTTTGAAAAGGCCTTCGATTCGATTAGATGGGATTTTTTAGATGATGTTCTTAAAGAGTTCGGTTTCAGGTGTAAATGGCGTAACTGGATTCAAAGTTGCCTAACTTCTTCTAAGGGTTCTATTCTTGTCAATGGATGTCCTACGAATGAGTTCCAATTCTATAAAGGGTTGAAACAAGGCGATCCTTTATCCCCCTTCCTCTTTATCCTCGTGATGGAGAGCCTTCATTTATCTTTTCAAAGGATCGTAAACGCGGGGATGTTTAAAGGTATTGTGTTAGATCAATCTTTATGTCTTTCGCATATGTTCTATGCGGATGATGCTATTTTCTTAGGGGAGTGGAGTGACGGTAATATCTCCACTTTGATTCACGTTTTGAAATGCTTTTTTCATGCTTCGGGCCTTAAGATTAACTTGAACAAAAGTAAGATAATGGGGATTAATGTGGAAAGTGCTCAGGTCATCCAAGCGGCTGCAAAGTTAGGATGTCTCGTTCTTAAGTGTCCTTTCTACTATCTTGGGACTAGAGTGGGAGGTTCTATGACACGTGTTCAAGCATGGCAAGAGATAGTTGAAAAAGTGAAGTCTCGGCTTTCCAAATGGAAATCCAAAACTTTATCTATTGGTGGTCGTTTAACTTTGTTGAAATCGGTTTTAGGATCTATTCCAGTCTTTCACATGTCTATTTTCAAAGTTCCTTCAAAGGTGCTTCATATCTTGGAGTCTATTAGAAGTCATTTCTTTAATGGCCATGATCCGGGTAGTAAAAAGGCTTCTTGGGTTAAATGGAACAATGTTTTGACAGACAAAAAACGAGGCGGGCTAGGTGTGTCTAGCTTATTTGCGTTAAATAGAGGCTTGATGATTAAGTGGGTTTGGAAGTTTCTCTCGCAAAAAGACTCTCTTTGGACTAAAGTTATTGTGGCTATTCACGGTGTGGGTGGTAAAATTCATTCGGAATGGACTTCTACTGGCAAATCATGTTGGCTTTCGATTTTGAGTGAAGTTCGATCTCTCCAAAGAAAAGGTATGTACGTTTTTGATTATCTGACTCATAAGATGGGAAACGGGGAGTCCACCAAATTCTGGTTGGATCATTGGCATACTAGGGGCATTTTTAAAGACATTTTTCCCAGATTATACGCGCTTGAATCCTCAAAGGATGTTACTGTTAGTTCCAAGATAGGCGACACGAGTTTGGTCTGCTCCTTCCGTCGAATTCCTAGAGGGGGTATCGAGCAAAATCAATTCGACAGCTTGGTAGAATTGGTTCGTTCTGTCACTATCGTGCCTTCGGCTGACAGATGGAATTGGAATCTGGAGAGTACGGGTATATTTTCGGTGGCCTCTGCTCGTAGACGTATCGATGAGATATGCCTTCCGAATATTGGAGAAGAAACTAGATGGGTAAAGTGTGTCCCGATAAAAATCAACGTTCTTGCCTGGAAAATCAAGACCGATGCTTTACCTACCCGGTTCAACATTTCTCGTAGAGGTATTGACATTCAGGATATGTCGTGTCCCATTTGTGATAATGCTATTGAATCGACGGACCATTTGTTCTTTAGGTGTGGATTGGTTCGGGACATTGCTAATAAGGTTTTGAGCTGGTGGAATTTGGATCACGCAAACTTGAACTCATATGCAGAATGGAAGTCTTGGCTTGTTTCAATTCGTATGGATTCCAAACTCAAAAAGATGTTCGAAGGAGTTTGGTATTCCATTTGGTGGTACGTTTGTATCTATCGAAACAAGCTCCTATTTGACGAGAGAAAACCTTCGAAGTCGATGCTTATTGATAATGTCATTGCTAGTTCTTTTTATTGGTGTAAGTATAGATCTAAAGCCTCGTTCGGATGGAACGAATGGCTCAAAAACCCCTATATTATTGTTTTGTAATCTAGCTCCTTGCTAGTTTTTGTTTCTAATAAAATCGCCGTTCCAAAAAAAAAAACTAAAACTAAATGACCTCACTAACGATTAGACGGCAAAAGAATTAAAAACAATTGACATCGTTTCGTGCATGATGCACAAGATTTTTATCTAAAAATATATTTATTTATTATTGTCATGCATTTTTCTTATCAAGACTTTAAGTTTAAAACCCTATGATTGTTAGATTGGTCATATATATAAAAGCTACACAAGTTAACACTGAACAAAGCAGCTTAAGCCACAAGTTGGTTATTATCAAGTTAAGCTACTAGCTTGTATTATCTGTCGTTCATTGAGATACATCAATAATGGACCTATGGGATACCACGTGCTAATGAATATAACGTTTTTGTTTGAAATTATGAGAACATGCATGAGACAAATTTCTTCTCTATCCGTTCATTTGACCTATTTAAATGCAATGGACCACCTAAAATATTAGTAGCAATCAACTGTCTGAATGAAACCAGGGTCTAGATTTGAAGTATGGTATGAGCCTCACATTGTAATGTTTATATCACCATTTTCGGCCATAATTCATTGACACGTACCAAGAGCGATTAGATTCGTTTTAGCAAACGAATGAAAACGATATACTTACATGTTTTCGGGAAAATAATCGTAGTACCTAAAATGATTTTCGAGACACATTACTAGAAATATACATACTTTGAGGCAAATATTTAAATAAATATGCAATATATAAAGTGCTCATCCGTAAAAGCACTCGATGTAAGCAACCCGGCAACGGCGTTGGCCCGTCGTTGTCCGGCGATACTACAACCCTCCCAGCCACTGCGTTGCCCAACGGCGTTGGGCTCGGCGTGGCCGCCCAACGCGCGTTGGGTGTTATAAAAAAAAAAAATCATTTTTACCCCCCTAATCGGCTAAATTTAAATTTAACTCTTTCCCCAATTTTGAAAAGTTTCATTTTTAGCCCCTAACGGTATTTATAAAAAAAATCATTTTACCCCTAAAAGTGCTGATTTTTAAAAAAAAATTCATTTTACCCCCTCACTCAACTATATATACAACACATTACCAAATACAAAATTACATACAAATTCACCACTCTTCAAATACAAACATACATCTTTTTAGCATTAAAAAAAATGCTGAATTTCCAACAACAATTTCATGAATCTCCTCACCGGGTCGATGAAGCCGGAACAGTATTTCGACAATACCAACAAGAATCAACAACAAGCTTTTTTCCGATGGCAACAATCACAAATCCAAACCGTGATTTAGATAATCTACAACATAACCCACCATCATTCTACTCAGAATCTCCCCAAACACTCACTCAACCTCAACAAGTCGATTCGCCAAAAAAGGCGTCGCACGAAAACTAAACCCAAAGGGGAAAAAATGTTTTGAAGACGAGCCCCAGAGATGATAGCAGCGGGCCGTTGGCTACCGGTCGAAGAAGAATTGCTTGCAACACGTTACTGGTCCGGTTCCGAAGATAAAAAGTCAGAAGGTCACAAAAGCATACACGTTTTGTATCGGTTTTGAACGAGTTCATTCCGGAAAAAATTTCAAAACCGTACGAAGGATATGTTGACTAGTAAATGGTAATACGTTGAATGCCAATTTCCAAAAGTTCACGCCGCGTACAAACGGGCCAAACGTTTGGGAAAAAGTGCGAAAACGATGCGGATTATTTGCAACGGGCTCAAAAGATTTACCGTGACGAGCAAAGAGGAGTCGAGTATTCTCAAGAAGATGCTTGCCCTTTGAGATTTCACCGAAATGGGAACGCACCGTAACAAGTTGACTTAACGGGAGACGTCCCCGGGCTAGCCAGGAGATCTATTCGTCACGATGCAGGACCACGTCCGCCCGCAAACAACGGCCCGCCAAGAAAAGCAAATCATCGCAACGGCGAGCACCGGTGGAAGTAGACGCGCGGCCCAATTCGGGGAGCTACATGGAGCAGGAGCTTCGTTGAAACGGAAGCCGCGAAATGGCTTTTCGAAGCTCAAGCCGAAAAGACCGCACACCAATGGTTGAGGAGTTGAGGTTTCTAGCTACTAGCATTCAAGGATTTGGACGAAGACGACGCCTACGGATCAAGAAGCAAAAAAATTGATCAAAAAACAAAATTAAAAATGATTTGGTGAACGAGGACGACGAAGACGAAGACGAGTAGTTTTTTTTTTAATTTCTAAGGTATTTTTTATTCGTAAGGTTATTTTATTTCGTAATGTTTATTTATTACGTAAATGTTTTTTTTAATTCGTAAAGTTATTTGAAGTCTGTTATGAACCACGCATTGTAATGTTTATATCACCATTTTCGGCCATAGTTCATTGGCACGTACCAAGAGCGATTAGATTTGTGTTAGCAAACGATGAAAACATATACTGTACATGTTTCGGGAAGATGAATCGTATGTACCTAAATGATGTTTCGAGACACATTACGTAGAAATATACATACTTTGAGGCAAATTTTAAGTAAATATGCAAATATATAAAGTGCTCATCGTAAGTACAAAAGTAAATCGTGGTTGAGAAATCAAAACATTGGTTTTAAACAGCTTGAAGTGAAACGGGCCGACGGGCGAAGTGACATGAGAGAAAAAAAAAATACTTTTGTCGGAGTCCAACCCGTGGTATATTCATACGAGAAAACAATTTATAAAGCGTGTTACAAATTCGAACCATTAGCAATATTATAGGACTCATCCCTTCAAACTTTTAAGTTTGTGCATATAGGAACATTAATTTATGAAGGTTTGTTATATTTACACATATTTTAAAATTTTATACGGGTTGTTGAGATAATATGTATCACAATGGGGACTGAGTAGAGGATGAGCGTGGTTTGGAATTATTTGATAAGTTTTATGTTTATCTTGTAATGTTATGTATTACTTCAGCATTTTTTGAAATGTAAAATTATAACAGTGTTAGGATCTTGTAATTTTGTGCGATGAATGGTATAGTCGCTTTCATGTGTTTCCGCCATTGTCGGTGTGTGACAATTTTTAATCGTTTATGACTAAAGGTGACCTAGATAATTTCAACAAGTAAGTAACGTTATGCTTCCATTGGATAGTTAGACAAGTGGACTACTAGGTGTATTGATTTCACATTAAGCGGTAGTGGGTAAAGATCTTTATGAGCTAGGGTTTAACCAAGATACCATTGCTTTACCTCATTAAGATTGATTCATAATCAGCAAATAAGATGCTTTAGCGGACTGCTTGATTTGTGAAGATTTAATGTGTCTAGGTTTAGGATGATGTTAACGCTCTAAGTTCAAGACTTTGATGTGCCACTCGAAGAGTAGAAATCACTTGAAACTTAATAACAAACCATACTTTTCTTTCGATTAATAATGGTTAATACAGGTTTTATTAATAAGGGAACGAAACCACTATTTTTTCCTTTGTTAATTAGCTCGTGGTGCGGTAAAAGTGCCTTGAATTGATTATAGATACCAACCAAAAACGTGCCGTCTCTCAGGCTGAAAACCACACCACCCCTTTTCCAGTTAGAATTATAATATTAGACAGGCATAAGTTTTAAAATAGGATTAGAATAGAATTAACATAGATTAGATAACCAAGATATTTTATTAAATTGATAGATTTACCTCGCTTAAACGTGTTCTACACCCACTCAATTCACCATGATAATACTACCGATGGGTTCACTGCAACGTTTTAATGTGCTAATTTTTGGCTTTTGTCGGCACACAATATAAATTTAAATTTTGAATCATCTTCATATACCATACAACGACAGCATATCAAGTTTTTGGCATGCTGCCGGGTCTGAAAATTAATCTTGGTTTTATTTGAGATTTTGGTCTTTTAACATTAGATTAGCTCTTTAACCCTTAGTGGTTAGTGTACATGTAGTTAGTGTATATTCTTGTATAATCTGTAAATTTTGTATATTTGTGTTTAATTGTTTGCTTTAATCTATATTTGTGTGTTTAATTGTTTGAGTATTTAATTGTTTTTTCTTAATAACACTTTTCTGTCGATAGTTGATAGGCGCATCAACTCCCTTCGGTATTAGGCATAATCCTAGTTCTCTGTCCAATACATCGTATTCATCCCAACAGATTAATATGGCGTATCCACTTCCATTGGATATGGCGTATCGATCGTTTAGAACAGAAACTGAAATAATTGATTTTCGTGCAAAAAATTTTTTACCTTCATTCGGAACAAATCCTACTGATTGTTTATCCCTTGTTTCAGGTAGTGCTGAAAAGGGAGTTCTACGACGACAAACTATTTACACCTTACAAAGAACTGAACGAGAATTTCGTTAATTCAATGAGACACTCAAGACTCTAAGTCTTGCACGAATTGAGATCGCCTGATTTCAAATCTACTTTCTGAACCAAGATACTCAGTAGGAAGAAGAATGCAGATAGCACTAGCAGAAGAATCAATGGAGCACAATACTGAGCAAGACTGACCTTATTATGATCGGGATGTTGTAGGCTAGATTGAGGAAAAAAGATTGTTTTGAAAATGAAAGGCCAATTTCTTAAGGAGCTTCAAGAAAACAGGTAGATGTTCAGTAATGAAGAATACGGGAATCCATGAACACCATTGAGAACTGTTCTCATAATAGTTTAAATTACGTCTATGTTACCTAACAATCACTGTGATCAACCTAAGGCCTCGCGTCTTCCACTATTTCATGTTCTGGAGCCGCAAGTCAATTGGTTAGAAACAAACCTATTAAATTCTATCAAAACTTGAAAATCTTCTTAAACTAAGTTTTGTATAATATTGCCACACATGGTAGGAAATCGAAGAAAAAATGGAGGAAAAATCAAAAACTTTCAGCAAGAGCAAGATGAAAAACCCTTTTATCAAGCATCGGGAGCGGCTTTAAAGATACTGTTGATGAAGTGCTCTCTCAGCCACTATTTGACTGAGTTGATGGAGGTGGTTTAATTTTGTTCTACATAGGTGGACTATTCCAACATGACCAGATATTCATGACCTTAGGAGGTAGCCATTCCATCCAATGACTGCCTTAGTCATGCCAAAATGGCCATCTTGAAATGGCAGAAAATACCTCTCAAATATGGCATAATGGATCATCAAAAGGAAGATTTACTGGAGACTTCTGACAGGTATCGGCTGCTATACAAGCACAACTGAAACAATCTGGAAGAGAGAATCAAGAAGATGATGAGAAAAGGTTTATGCTGCTCAAGTAGGATTGGTACAATGCAAAGGACCCCATTAACAAATGATTGCCACTAATAAGAAGAAGGGAAAACCCTTAGTAGGAGCTTACTTACAACATCTATTTGGTCTGACCTTTTCAAGGAGGGGGTATATAGAGCAACAGCTCTGGAGTTACATATCAACGGAACAACGCTAAATCCTTCAATCCAAAACCCAGAACGAAGGCAAATCTATGGAAAGATTTCCTGGGTGCAACTCATAGTGTATCAACAAAGGGACACGAAGAAAATTCAATTTGATCAAAGAAATCTATGCTATGGACAATGTGCCCCCCATAATAACCAAGGAGCATCAATTAAAACATTAGACATACAAATCGTGAAAATAAGCAAGGTACTACAGGAACAGGAAAGAGGATTTGGAAGCCTACCAAGCTCAACTGAAACAAACCCGAGAGATCAAGTCAATTCGATTTCTACCACTATTAAAGTCAATTTACACCCAATACGTCGAATTGGATCTCCCCAATAAGCCGTATCCACTGGACAGAATAGTAAGCTGGTGTACAAGTCAAAACAAACGACGGTTCCTTTTCCAAGTCGTTTAGAAAATCATTACTGTGAAGAAGAAGAGGGTATCTATGGACCGAAATTCACAGAAGCTTATGGAGCTTCACATATCAATCACACCATACCCCGAAAAGAAAAGACCTAGGAAGTTTCACTTTACCTTGCTTTATTAATAATGTTTGATTTGATAATGCCCTTGTTGACCTAGGAGCTAGCGTTAGTGTAATGCCTCTCTTGACCTACCTTAACTTAGGATTAGGTGAATTAGCTCATACTAGGTTGACAGTTGAATTGGCGGATAGGACTGTGAAATATGCAAAAGTAATAGCTGAAAACGTACTAGTAGAAATTGGTAAATTTACCTTCCTCATAGACTTTAG